>CM061748.1:45732695-46036549 GCA_030979885.1 Lolium multiflorum
GGTGGAGTATGGGGGAGCAATCCACAAGACTTCATCAAGCAAGCACAAGCAAGAAAGGCGTTCCATCTTGTTGAGGTAAAGATCGTCGTCATCGAGCCCAAGTGGAATGCGCAAGTATAAAGTTTGCTCTTGATAGTGTTTCTTTCTCACCGGTCTCATAGTGTAGTTGGAGACCGGTTTATAGTTTAGTGGCCGTACTATCAAGAGGGCTCTCGAGTGAGTAACTCGATCGTATCGTTCGGAGAGAGCTCAAACCTTTGCATCCTTGCATCATCATTCTTGGTTGTTATTTGGACCTTATCCATGTGATGTTTTAGAGCTTGTGCTTATTCTCATGACAAGCTCTAGTTCATCGAAAACGGATTTCGCATAGATCACTTGTTGCGTTTTCAAGTTTGGTTCATCATCTTTCGTGGTTGTTATTTGAATCTTATCCATGTGATGATTTAGAGCTTGTGCTTATTCTCATGACAATCTCTAGCTCATTGAGAATGGTTTTTCCATGGGCAACTTGTTGCATTTTCAAGATTGGAGGTTTTACCGGTATGTCTTTTTGAGATAGGTCAAACCTTTCATCATTTGTTTCTATCCTCCTTTGCTGGACTATGATGTTTCTATGCATATTGTTGTAGAGCTCGTTGTTGTGATTTCAACGAGCCCAAGATCATCGAAATCGGAGTCCGGATGCAAAAGTTATGCCCGTTTTAGTTTTGGTGTTTCTGCAGTTTGCTTAGGCCGGATATTTCGGAAATATCCGGTTATCCGGGCCGGATATTTCGGAAATATCCGGCCCCGAAATCGGCTAAGGACCTGAGGAATTGCTGCTCAGTATAGGGGCCGGACATTTGCCCGATATTGTCCCGGTTTTGTCCCAGGGCGGATTATCCGGGCCGGACATTTCGAAATATCCGGCCCCTCGAAAAATGGCTAAGGACCTGAAGTAAAGCAAGTCTGATGTGAGGCCGGACTTTTTGGCCGGATTTTGACCAGGTTTTGTCCCTGTGGCCGGATTATCCGGGGGGGGGGGCGGATTATCCGGCCCTGGTTTTGCCCAACGGCTCGATTTTCTTGGGGGTATAAATACCCCCTTCTTCCTCCTTGGGTTGTTGCTTCTCTCACTCTCTCTCTCCTCCATTGTTGAACTAGAGAAGCTTCCACTATCTCTCAATCCCTCCATGATTCTTGCCCCCATTTGAGGGAAAAGAGAGAGATCTAGATCTACACTTCTACCAATCAAATCCATCTCTTTGTGGGTGGAACTCTCTAGATCTAGATCTTGGTGTTCTTTGTGAATTCCTTTGTTCTTCCTCTCTTATTCCCCCAATAGCTTTTGTAGCTTTGTTGGAATTTGAGAGAGAAGGACTTGAACATCTTTGTGGTGTTCTTGCCATTGCATTTGGTGCATCGTTTGAGTTCTCCACGGTGATTCGTGGTGGTGAAAGCAAGAAGGTTGTTACTCTTGGGTTCTTGGAACCCTAGACGGATTCTACGCCTTTGTGGCGATTTGTTGGGAGCCTCCAATTAAGTTGTGGATGTGTGCCCCAATCTTTGTGTAAGGCCCGGTTTCCGCCTCGAAGGAAATACCTTAGTGGAACCGTGACCTAGGCCTTTGTGGCGAGGGTCACCGGAGATTTAGGTGAGGCGCCTTCGTGGCGTTCGGTGTGTGGTGTGAGTACCGCATCTTGGGGTGAGGCCTTTGTGGCGTTGGTGTGCATCGAGCAACCACACCTCAAGGTGAGCCTCTTGTGGCGTTCGGGAGCACTAAGCAACCGCACCTCTCCACCGGAGATTAGCACTCGCAAGAGTGTGAACTCCGGGATAAATCATCGTCTCCCGCGTGCCTCGGTTATCTCTATACCCGAGCTCTTTACTTATGCACTTTACCTTGTGATAGCCATCGTGCTTGAAGTTATATATATCTTGCTATCACATACTTGCTTGTATTGCTTAGCATAAGTTGTTGGTGCACATAGGTGAACCATTGCTTAGAATAAGTTGTTGGTGCACATAGGTGAACAATAGTATATAGGCTTTGGGCTTGACAAAGTAAACGCTAGTTTTATTTCGCATTTGTTACGCCCATCTCGTAAAAGTTTTAAATCGCCTATTCACCCCCCCCTCTAGGCGACATCCGTGTCCTTTCAATTGGTATCAGAGCAAGGTGTCTCATTCTTAGGCTTCACCGCCTTGAGAGTAAAGATGTCGGCTAGAGGATTTGTGCACGATAACACTCTTATATTAGATGGCACAAATTATGATGTTTGGAAAATTTGCATGCTTAGTCATTTTTGGGACATTGACCCTCATATGGAGAAAATTGTAGATATAGGTTTTTCTCCTCCTATGGATTCACAAAATCTATCTTTAGAGGATGAGAAAAATTTATATCTCAATTCTCAAGCTTCTAATGTTCTTATGAATGCTTTGCGAGATGTAGGTCTTTTTCCATACTTGCCTTTTTGGAGCGCTCATGAGTTATGGACAAAAATTCAAGATAAATATGATGTGTCCAATATTATTAAGGATGATTGCATTGCTTCCACTTCCGGCCGTGATGAGTTCTCATCTTCATCCACTTCACCAAAGTGTGTCAAGACACAAGGTAATGATATGGTGAGTGGTGATGAAAATTGCAATGTTGATATTGAGCTTACTATTGATGATTCTTCATCTCTATCTCATTTCTATGCTTCATCTACGGACTCAAACACATCTAGAACTAGAAATGGTTTACATGCTTGTGTTGATAGTCCTTGCATATAATGTGTAAGTTTCTTGAATAAATCTAATGATGATATGCTTGCTTTGTCTTGTGGCCATGATAAAAATGATTCTATTTCCTCTAGTTGTTGTGTGTCTAACAATGTAGAGGAAACCAAAGATTCTATTGGTCAAGACAAGATCTTGAAAGGAGCCTCAAGTAACTCCTCATCTTTATCTCACGGTCCTCATATATGCCTTATGGCCAAGGGTTCCACGGTACCTCCTACCATGGAACCTAATATGTCTCGTGGTGATAAGGATGAGGATGAATATGAAGAAGATGATTGGGTTGTCTCTCTACGCGATAAGGGTAAGAGCGTATTCAAGGTTATTTGCAAAGATAAAATTGCTAGCACTCACTTCTTTGAAATCTTGACTACCGCTATTGAGAGCCAAAAACTTATTTGGATGCATGAGAACACCATTGATAAAAAGGGTGCTCTTGAACGAGAGTATGCCAATTATGTAGCATCCCTAAAGAATGACCTTGAAGAAGAACAAGAGACCATAGCCTCTCTTGAAGAGCAACTTGAAACCCTTGAAGTGTCTCAAAATGAAATAGTTTCTAAACTCACTAAGGAAAGAGACCATGCTAAAGCTCAAGTAAAAATGCTTAAAAAGGAAAATTCCAAAGTTGGTGTTGGTCATGATAAACTTGTTAAGGATCTAGATGATCTAGACAAGGCCCACAAGGTCTTGGAGAGCGAACACTCTATCCTCACCAAGTCCCATGAGCAACTTCAAGCTTCCTATTTAAAAGAGCATGCTATGTTACCCTCTCTTCTTAATATGTCTTGTGATGATGCTTGTGCTACTAACTCTACTTCTTGTGAAGCATCTATCTTGAAGGAGAATGTTGAGCTAAGGGCTCAACTTGAATTGCTAACTAGCAATTATGGGAAATTGGAAGAAAATCATGGAAAGCTTTCTAGCTCCCATGAGGATCTTCTAACCTCCCATGATAGGCTAAAGTTAGCTCATGAGGCTATCATATCAAAGGCAACACCTTGTGAGCCTCATGTGGATACTAGCACTACTACCCAAAAAGCTATATTGCCATGTGCTAGTCCTAGTAATTCATCCACTCATAGTATTGCTAAATCTTGTGATGAATTATCTTCCTTGCCTTGTTGCTCTAACAATGAAGGTTCTACTTCCTCTAGTACTTGTGTTGTTACTAACCATGTAGAGGAAATCAAGGAGCTCAAGGCCCAAATCACTTCTTTGAAGACCGACTTGGTAAAGAGTCATGAAGGGAAATGCAAACTTGACACGATGCTAAGTGTGCAACAATCCCCCAATGACAAGAGTGGACTTGGATTCAAATCCAACAACAAGAACAAGTCCAACAACAACAACAACAAGAAGGGCCAAGTACAAGTCAAAGACCCGGCCAAGATTGTTTGCTTCAAGTGCAAAATTGAAGGGCACCATGTTAGATCTTGCCCTTTGAAGAAGAAGCAAAAAGGGAAGCGGCCTCAAGCTCAAACTCATATTCAACCTCAAGTTGAAGAAATGCCACTTCCCAAGAAGAATCAAGCCAATACTCCCATTGTGGAGAAATCTAGTGAGAAGAAGGAGAAGAAAAGAACTTGCTACATATGCCGTGAGAAGGGCCACATCTCCTCCTTTTGCACTATTGGTACCTCATCCAACTCTATCACCGTTGATGATGTTTATTCTCTTCGTAAGGATGAGGGTGGCAATGTGTTTGCCAAATATGTTGGTGCTCAAAGTGGTGTCAAGAAAAGAACCATTTGGGTTTCCAAGCCTATTGTGACTAACATCTTAGGACCCAACTTAGTTGGGGACCAACAATCCAAAACTTGATCAATAGGTGCTTGTTGGAGGGCATTGGAGACTTGGCTACATCATGAAGAATTAAGGGATCTTCATCATTTATATTATATCAAGCCAAGTCTTTTGATTATCTTGCTACTATCATATATCCAATGTTCCTCCTTGGGGTAACATGTTCTCAACTCATTTATATTGAAAGTTACTCGCCCCTTTGCATGTGTTAGTTTTGTTCCTAACATGTGTTTGTATATGTTGTGCTTCCTAATAGTTTTGCTTGAGAAATCAAGTCTATGCATGTTGGGTTGCACACCATGTATTTGTGTTTGTGTTGGAGCCTCTTTGCATCTTGTTGTATCTTATATGGCTCTTATGAGCGATTAATGGACAATCCCATTTTGGAGGAGTGATATTCCTTTGGGAATTTCATGATCCTAAACAATGTGTGTACATGATGTATATCACTTAGAATTGATATTGCGAGATTATCTAGTCGCTATGTGGTATGCCATCTTCATGAGAAATTCAAATTCTAATGTCCATTAATATCTCTACTTGGATCTTATTTGCCTCTTGTGAAAATAAATTCCTTATCACATTATGGGGGAGTAATAAGCTTTGTGCATATTACAAGCCTAGAAAATGTGAACATTTGAGGTTGTGTCACATAGAATTGATACCGTAAATTATCTCTCTCCTATGTGGCATGTTTTCTCAAACAAGCTCCAATTTGCTTAAATGACTTCATTGCTAATATCTTTGTGGATCTTATTTGTGAAAGTTTTTCTTGGCATGGTTTTTCACAACGTGTCCCTCAATACATTTTTGGAAAACCATGTGCTTCAAGTCATACTATTAATTGCTTTGCATGTTGGTATGAATACTATTAATTGCTTTGCATGTTGGTATGAATACTATTAATTGCCTTGCATGTTGGTATGACTAAATGAAGCTATCAAGAAACTATCTTTGCATGATGGTTAACTTTTATCTTTTACCATATGCTTTGTTCGTTGTAAATATGATCTTATGTATACTTACAAACTACCACCGGGAAATATTTCCTAATACCTCTTGTCCTAGGACAATGGGTAATCAATTATGAGGTAGATATTTATTGATCATATCTACATTGGCTCTTGTGTTTAAATTGCCTTATTTATTGCCATGAATGTGTTGTGCTTTGACTCCCATATGTCTTCCTTGCATCTTATGGATCTAATTTGTCTATTCAAACTTTCTTAGCATTTTAGTAAATATAGGTAGCGTGATGATCCTAGTTTTGTGCATTTAGTATTCATATGCAAAATCCTAGATAATGCACTAATCTTGGGGGAGATCTCCTATATTTGTTAGAATGCTTAACATCTCTTGATCATTATCAAAAATTTGGTTTTTGGGAGACATAAAATTTCTTTTTGGTACTTTGTGCCATCATAAAAAGTGTTGAGGGTTTGGTTTATTTGTTGGAACCTTGCTCTCTTGGGAGTTGGTTATCTCATTCCTTTGTGTTTAGGTTTAATTAGCTTCTTATAATGAGATAAGTCTTTGGAGTCAATCTTGTGTTGATTTGATTCTTTGATATAATTTGGACAACCATTGTCTCTTGGTTTATTTGGTGTTTTGTCCAAATTGTATCCTCCTTTGGTTCTTGAAAGTATTGTGCATGCATATTTAATATATGTATATCTTATGGCATGTGTCACTTTCTTTGATCCAATATATAGGGTAAACTCCATCAAATCCTAATTTGGCTAAGATGTGCATGAAATTCAATTTCATATCTATATGCACATAGAATTGTGGAGTTTGTCCCATATGTTGTAGTGTATCTAACTACTTCGGACCCAATTAGTTTGGGGACCATTTTG
Organism: Lolium multiflorum; assembly: GCA_030979885.1. Taxonomy (NCBI): domain Eukaryota; kingdom Viridiplantae; phylum Streptophyta; class Magnoliopsida; order Poales; family Poaceae; genus Lolium; species Lolium multiflorum. The sequence goes on from CM061748.1 coordinate 45,739,127, forward strand.
TACTTACCTTTGTGTTAGGTGCAATGGATATGCATTGGATGCTTGTCTCACTCTTGGAAAGAAGTGGTGACTCAATGGTAACTTGAGGCAAGCTAGGATGGTCAACGAACACATATCTACTACATCCACACCAATGCTATCTCGGTAACAAGTATCTTCTCATGCATACTTTTCTTGTATCCAACCTTATGGTTGCATCTTGGCATGAATCTTTTGATTTGCAAATGTTGTGCTTCTTGCAAAAGTCTTAATGAAACCTCTTTATTGTGAATGTGAGTAATTTGAGATGAGTGCATTTGTTGGGAAGTATTTTAAATCATGCTCATGATTCATCGATCCCAACTATGCCTATCTAGCAATTTTATTGCATATCAATTCCTCAAGGCTCTCACATGTGCAATATAGATGAAAGTGCAAATTTAGTTACTTCTTTTGGTATCCTCGTTTGTGATACTTGTTGCCTTTCTCAAATGCATCCCAACTATCTTCTATCCCTTGTTGATATTTGTGATGTATTTTATTTGTTTGTGGTTGAAGTTCATGAATGTACAATAAGATAAAATTGAGCCTTTGGCCATGCTATTAAGCAAAAATTCTTATTGGTATATTGCATGACTTCGTCTTGGATATCATACTATTTTTCTTGCGTATCTATTTTGTGTGTGCATGTTTCTTTGTGGATAAATATCTTTGTGATATTTCCCACTTAGAGAAACTTATACACATAAGAGATGATACATCTCCTTTTGATATCTTATTTATTTATTGCGTGTTGATTGGTCATGCTAAGCAATATAATTCATTCAAGACTATGACGATGCTTTTTGCTCATCCTTGTAATAGTCTTATAATATGCTTTATCATGCCTTTCACATATCATCTTGGTTGAGCCTTTTTATTATGGTGCCTCTTACTTGTTGCTCAACTATTTGTTTGTTGCAAGTGTTTAGCTTATTTTTCTATCTATGATCTATTACAAATGTTTGTGTTTTAAATGAGGAAGTGAGGATTCCATGTTATGCATATTTTATTCAAATGCAACATTTTATTTTATGCATGTACCTTGGGAAGCTTCCTCATTTGATTTAGAGCACTATCTTGTGGTGATAATTAGAATTTGATTCACTTGGTATCCTTTGTTTTTGAATGATATTATGGGAGTGATGATTCCATGTTTGTGCACTTTATACTCCAATGCAAATTGTCTAGTTTTGTGCACAAACCTTGGGGAGCTTCCTCATATTATTTAGAGCAATCTTCTTGATCTTATCATAATATCTATCTTTCTTTTGGTATCTTCCTTGTGGTTCATTTGGTTGCTTTCTTCATTTGTTGAAGCTTCTTGACTTTGTTATCTTTTTGCAATCTTTGATCCTATCTATAGTGTGATTCCTTCCGAATATTCGTCATGGGATATGTGCATTATATTCCACTCAAATTATGAGAAATGCACACGCTATGGAGGAATTCTCACTATATTGGCCTTCTAAATTTTTCACCCATTTCGGCAATTGGTGCCAATGGGGGAGAAGTTTGGAGGGTTTAAGGGAATTTGGTTATGTCTTTGCTTTGTGCTTAAACATGTGCCTTTATTGCATTGCATCTTGTTGCTTTGCATAGTTGAATATTTAGAGGAAACTCCACTAGGCTTTGAATGCCAATATATGCAATGAAAGTCAAGATCATTCACACATGCATATATTATGGGGGAGTTTGCTCTATATATTCAACTTATTTGTTACTTAAATTCCTTATATAAACCCTCTCAAAGAGATTGTCATCAATTACCAAAATGGGGGAGATTGAAAGTGCATGGAGCCCCCATGTGTGGTTTTGGTAATTAATGACAATCCCTATGGACTAATGTTTGCATTGAGTTATATTTGTAGGAGTTGTCCATAGGCAATTCTTGAACCATTTGTTGGCTTCAAGGTTGCAATAAGAAGAAATTGATGAAGGATATCAAGTGTCAAGTATGTCTTGAAGATGAAGATGAAGTGAGCCCTCAAGTTACTTCAAGACATCAATATGATGAAGAATGAAGAATGAAGTGCAAGTTCAAGATGAGCCATCTCGAAGAGATCCTTTGCTTGAGTCTTGCCATCCACATGGTGGTCATGGTTATGTGAAGATGCGCCAAAGAAGAAGCTCTCCCATGGTGGAGTATGGGGGAGCAATCCACAAGACTTCATCAAGCAAGCACAAGCAAGAAAGGCGTTCCATCTTGTTGAGGTAAAGATCGTCGTCATTGAGCTCAAGTGGAATGCGCAAGTATAAGGTTTGCTCTTGATAGGGTTTCTTTCTCACCGGTCTCATAGTGTAGTTGGAGACCGGTTTATAGTTTAGTTGCCGTACTATCAAGAGGGCTCTCGAGTGAGTAACTCGATCGTATCGTTCGGAGAGAGCTCAAACCTTTGCATCCTTGCATCATCTTTCTTGGTTGTTATTTGGACCTTATCCATGTGATGTTTTAGAGCTTGTGCTTATTCTCATGACAAGCTCTAGTTCATCGAAAACGGATTTCGCACTTGTTGCGTTTTCAAGTTTGGTTCATCATCTTTCTTGGTTGTTATTTGAATCTTATACATGTGATGATTTAGAGCTTGTGCTTATTCTCACGACAATCTCTAGCTCATTGAGAATGGTTTTTCCATGGGCAACTTGTTGCATTTTCAAGATTGGAGGTTTTACCAGTATGTCTTTTTGAGATAGGTCAAACCTTTCATCATTTGTTTCTATCCTCCTTTGCTGGACTATGATGTTTCTATGCATATTGTTGTAGAACTCGTTGTTGTGATTTCAACGAGCCCAAGATCATCGAAATCGGAGTCCGGATGCAAAAGTTATGCCCATTTTAGTTTTGGTGTTTGCAGTTTGCTTAGGCCGGATATTTCGGAAATATCCGGGCCGGATATTCGGAAATATCCGCCCCCCTCGAAATCGGCTAAGGACCTGAGGAATTTCTGCTCAGTATAGGGGCCGGACATTTGCCCGGATATTGTCCCGGTTTTGTCCCAGGGCCGGATTATCCGGGCCGGACATTTCGGAAATATCCGGCCCCTCGAAAAATGGCTAAGGACCTGAAGAAAAGCAAGTCTGATGTGAGGCCGGACTTTTGGCCGGATTTTGACCAGGTTTTGTCCCGTGGCCGGATTATCCGGGGGCGGATTATCCGGCCCTTACTTAGGCCGGATTATCCGGCCCGGGTTTTGCCCAACGGCTCGATTTTTTTGGGGGGTATAAATACCCCCTTCTTCCTCCTTGGGCTGTTGCTTCTCTCACTCTCTCTCACCTCCATTGTTGAACTAGAGAAGCTTGCAATATCTCTCAATCCCTCCATGATTCTTGCCCCCATTTGAGGGAAAAGAGAGAGGAGATCTAGATCTACACTTCTACCAATCAAATCCATCTCTTTGTGGGTGGAACTCTCTAGATCTAGATCTTGGTGTTCTTTGTGAATTCCTTTGTTCTTCCTCTCTTATTCCCCCAATAGCTTTTGTAGCTTTGTTGGAATTTGAGAGAGAAGGACTTGAACATCTTTGTGGTGTTCTTGCCATTGCATTTAGTGCATCGGTTTGAGTTCTCCACGGTGATTCGTGGTGGTGAAAGCAAGAAGGTTGTTACTCTTGGGTTCTTGGAACCCTAGAAGGATTCTACGCCTTTGTGGCGATTTGTTGGGAGCCTCCAATTAAGTTGTGGATGTGTGCCCCAATCTTTGTGTAAGGCCCGGTTTCCGCCTCGAAGGAAATCCCTTAGTGGAACCGTGACCTAGGCCTTTGTGGCGAGGGTCACCGGAGATTTAGGTGAGGCGCCTTCGTGGCGTTCGGTGTGTGGTGTGAGTACCGCATCTTGGGGTGAGGCCTTTGTGGCGTTGGTGTGCATCGAGCAACCACACCTCAAGGTGAGCCTCTTGTGGCGTTCGGGAGCACTAAGCAACCGCACCTCTCCACCGGAGATTAGCACTCGCAAGAGTGTGAACTCCGGGATAAATCATCGTCTCCCGCGTGCCTCGGTTATCTCTATACCCGAGCTCTTTACTTATGCACTTTACCTTGTGATAGCCATCGTGCTTGAAGTTATATATATCTTGCTATCACATACTTGCTTGTATTGCTTAGCATAAGTTGTTGGTGCACATAGGTGAACCATTGCTTAGAATAAGTTGTTGGTGCACATAGGTGAACAATAGTATATAGGCTTTGGGCTTGACAAAGTAAACGCTAGTTTTATTTCGCATTTGTTAAGCCCATCTCGTAAAAGTTTTAAATCGCCTATTCACCCCCCCCTCTAGGCGACATCCGTGTCCTTTCACCAGTAGAGTAGTACATAGATACTAGAGGCTACATAGACCACCTAGCTATTCCTAGCCAATTAAACCATCAGTTTATGCATATTTTCTGCACAGACGAATCACGGTGGCATTCATATGAAATAATGAATTTAGCCAACAAGAAATGATCCAACAGTGAGAGCAACCCAAGCAGTAGGTAGAACTACTGTGGTCACATCAACCACATCGCTTCCCAGCCACGTCGCCCCCAAACAGAAACTCAAATAGTTCGCATTTAAAAAAGATCGTTCCCGCCGAAGTCGTCCGATCAGAGTAGCCGCGATCAAAGTACTGAGCGCGCGATCATATTACAGACCGACGTAAATTAGAAGAAGGGGTTGGGCGATGGCGATGTTGACGGCGCATCCTGAGTTGACGTAGGCCCGTCGCTCGCAACCTCGTCGTGATCTGTCCGGTGTGCCTGCTCCGTCGCTGACGCTGAAGCAGAGGCCGATGCCAGGTGTACTAGCAGATGCTATCACGGACGCGTCTGCTGGTGCCGGCTCTTGCTCCAGGGGTGGGGTTGCTGCCGCTGCCTCGGCCGCCGCCATTTTGGCTTCGATGTTATCGAGGATGTGGCCTTTGAAGAAGTTGTGCGCCACCCGCGTCCGAGGAGACATTCCAGCTGTCGACGCTGTCAGCAGGGACATGTCGTCCTTGCGTTTCTTGAGCTCCATCTTCTCCTCTTGCCTCTTGAGCAACGCCGCCCACCTTTCGTCGGTCTTTTTGTCGTGGGAGAGCAAGGTCGAGGAGACCTCGGCGAGGCACTATGTGATTGACGCCTGCGTCTTCTCGGTCGCCGCTGCGTTGGCCAAGACGGCCTTGGCAGCCTTGTTGCCGATAGGGCGCCCTATCGATGTTGCGAGCGGCGCATCTAGATCAATGGCGTGTTTCCCCTTCGACAACGAATGGCGTGTCAACCGCCATTTCTCGTTCGTTTTGAGATTGCTATAGCAATGCATAAACGCGAAAGACTTATGCCCTTTCGAGGTGCTTCCGGTACATCTCCATGGGCTTGTCGAACTAACCGAAGGATGCACAATCAGATCGTCGAAAAAAACTAGGCGCTAAAGATAATCGTAGAAAGAGGCGTACCACGCCGCTGATGTCGCTGTCGATGTCGCCTTTGGTCTCGGCCTCATTATGGTACCCATGGAACATGTTCACCGATACTTGGATGATGGCTCGTGTTGACATTGCCTTTTGGCTCCTCTTCATTGTCACTTTGCGGTAATTGCTTTTGATTAGCTTGCGCTCATCGAACTCCGCCTTGATCCTCGCCCAATACTTTCCATACTTTTGGTTGGCACCGATGATGGAGTCATGGCTCACCGTTGACCACGACTCGCAGAGACATTGATCCTCCAGAACCGTCCACTTGGGGCCTCGTGTGCCCGAGGCCTTCTTCTTCCTCTTCTTCCTCACACCGGCCGCGTCAACCTCCACGAGATCATCTGCATCCTCCACGGCACCCGCGTCCTCGTCGTCCTCTTCGTCGCCACCCTCTTCGTCGTCGTCGTCCTCCACACCCTCCTCACCCTCCTCCTCCTCTTCCTCCTCACCACCGGCGCCCGTGAATTAGAGCGGCCCCTTGCGGCGGGGCACCGTCCGCACTGAGACCTGGCTCACGCTGGGGCGCTTGGTCGTACGCCGGGGAGTAGAACACGGCGTTCGGCTTGAAGCCGCCATGAGGCAGCGTATCCACGTACCGCGGCGACAAGTTTGGTGTCACGCACCCGGGAGTGGCATAGGGGCCGTCGTTGTAGAACCCGGATGTCGACGGGGACATCACTCCCGGAATGTACGCTGGCGCCGACGTACTCCATGGGCTCGTGTTGTTGGCCGCGATACACGTGGCCAGCGCGTGCTGCTACGCGCGCTCCACCACCGTCTTCTTCTCCAGCTGCACCGCCCTCCGTCCCTTCCGCTCTGCCGTCGACAGCTTGAGGCGTAGGTAGTCTTGCTGCCAATGATCTTCGGCCCAACCTTTCAGCTTCTGTTTCGCAGCCGGCGCCTTCCGCGGCTTCGCGAAGGGCGTCTTCGGCCCTTTCATCTCATTGCCTGGCGGCTTGGTGACCGTGTTCTTGGCCAGTTTTTGGGGCCTGTCGGCGGCGGCATGGATGGGGAGATGGTAGCGGCGGTGGGAGGGATAGAGTAGCGACGGCATGAGGGAGAAATGAATCGGCGGGATAGGCGGTAAAATCTGTTGGGAGGGGGAGAGGCGCGATTTAGCGGGAGAGGGGGACTAATTATTTCCGTGCCACTAACATGTCGGGACCGCCACTCCCCGGCTCGCTTTTCGTTATGTCCGGCGCGTCCGGAGCGTCCCTTGTGTAGCAGGGACGGGCTCGGGGCGCCGGATACCGTATTGGGTCGCGCCGGACGGAACGAGGTTTTGGATCGCGCGACTGAAAATGATTTTTTGTCCAACACGCACTTTAGAGGACATGGCGGGAGTCTGTGTGGGGCTGCCCATCCGGGACCAGCTAAATGTATTGCTGAGACATGTCACATACATCTTGTAGGAAATTCACTCGGTGGTCCTCTTCTATTCTCAAATCTTGAACTGACAGCCACCGTTGATGCGCCCGGTTCACATGTCGTTGGGCTCAACGTTGCCTTTTCGTTTTCCATCCTCCCTTTATACGACAGCTAGCGATGCACTCACCCTGGTGCTTGTTGATGCGATCGTGTACTTGTCCATCCTCTCTCTCCGATACGACAGCTGGCTATGCACCCACCCTGGTGCTTGCCGATGCGACCGAGGGATGAAAAACATGTGTTCGATGTGCTGCAGATTGCTTTGGCTATCAACACATGACTCTTATGGAGATACTGAGAGAAGGAAGATTCGGTGTTGTAACAGAAAATATTCAGAAAAAGCACTGAAATGGTTACTACTTCATCCGCCCGGAAATAAATAACTCTCATTTATCTACACATAAAAACGTGGCTACATGGATCAGAATTTTAGACAAATTCGAGTAGTATCTTTCCCATCTACATCTGCCCTCTTTGATCTCTCTATACAAGGAGAAAGTTTAAGATGCACCCAAGGAATCAAGTAAGTATTCCATCCGTTTCATGAAATTTGTCTAGAATTTGTTAAAATTTAGATGTGTCTACACACTAAATAATAAGTAGATACATTTAAATTTTGATAAATCTCAGACATGTTTCATATAACAAGGAAGTATCATCAAATCACCAACTTCATACTAGCGTCATCGACTAGTTCCGGGTCTAGCCGGGCCTTGCCAGCTAGCTCATGCGTTCCCGTGAGGATGAATGTAGTTGGGGCTAGTCCATAGTGCGTTTTTTTGTCAGTGGTGCGGTAGTGATCTCTGCTATGCTCGCTCTGCGTCCTTGCGATGGCGACCGGATTTTGGATCAGGTTTGGACCTCGGCGAAAATCGTGCATGACCTTTGTTTGTGTCGTTCCCTTGTTGAAGGCGTCCCGATGATGGTCTACTGTTCTAAATGATGGACTCTGTCTCTCCGCCTCAACCTGCCCCCCTTGGGGGCCTCGCTTCATGCTACCCTCTTTGGTAGTGTCTTGTGGATTACCCCATGACCTCTCGCTGGTGTCGCAACACTATCTTGGCTACTTTTACACAGCTCTGTTGCGGTAGCTGACGCCCTCGCTAGCGCCTTGGGGGGCTTTGCTAGGTTGGCATCTGGTCGTAGCTCCTGCCGGTGTGCCTATCCCAACGCCAGGGAAAGATGTTGCATTTTTGGTCTGGACCTAGCCCGAGCTTCGGGGGTGGTGGTTCTTGGGTCTGGGTGAAAAGTTTGCAGGACCTCTGTCTGTGTCGACGATGATGACGCGGTCTTGCGCCACCCCCCCTTATTTGGTTCCTCAAGCTCTGCTAGGTGGTCGGCCCGTCGTTGAGTTCCCCTTGGGTTGGAGTCTTGGTGCGGTGGAGGTTTGTTGGTGTGGACATGGTCGTGATTGCTCCGGGGAAACAGAAGACAAGGCTCCCTCGTCATGGATCAAGTTGGCGAGCGCTTCGGCTTGACATTTTCTGTGTCGTCTTTTGTTGTGCGTTCGGTGTGCGCTTGGCGCGTGTGTGTGTTGTAATTCTTGGTGTAACTCCTAGCTGGTTGATGGCTTCGTTAATTCAAAACCGGACTCATTTGAGCCTTCCGTTTAAAAATCACCAAGGTCAAATAAGGAAATTCATTACTAAATTAGTAGTATTGTTTACAATTCAGAGTCATGTACGTGCGGTAAATCCGTTGCCATGTAAACATGGTTATTTTATGAACTCCCTGAGAAGAGACGCAAAATGACCGTACCCTTTCTGCACTACTGTGCAAGTGGTACAGTTTTCCTTTTTCACTCGCACCGGTTGACACGCAGGAAGATGATCGCGTTATATTGCCATGGGCAACGTCCATGTATGATAAATGTTTGTCTGAAAGTTGAAGAATGAAGATATGTAACTAAGTACACACATACAAGTATGAGATAGTGCTCCCTCCATTCCTTCATTTGTCGTGGTTTTAGTTTACCTTTGAATTAAAACTACAACAAGAATTATGGAACAAGGGGTTCTCGCCATTACAAAGTGCAAAAAGGGAACATATAAACGTTGTGAAGGTATGTGCGGACAGATGAGAGTCATGTTGTGAATCTTGGGTGTGTAAAAAACATAGTTCCTCCATCCTAAATTATTTGTCGTGGATTTTCTTTAAAATGAGCGAACCTATACACTAAAACGTATCTAAATACATCCCTATCTAGATCAAATTTAGCCAAAACTGCGACAACTTATTTAGAACGGAGGGAGCAAGATATTTTTCAACATTTTGGGTTTACCAGCACTTTCCATAAACTTTTAGAATTACGTTGTCAATTATACCCTCTACCAATAGGACGGCTTTATTGGAAAAAAAAAGCTAATAGGACCGCTGGGACACTGGTAGAAAAACAGGCTTCCGGGAAGCCCCATAAGTCGCGAAGGTAAAGGAACCGCGACTAATGGGGTCTTTAGTCGCGGTTCGTGTGGCGAACTGCGACCAAAGGCCTGAGCCCAGGGCGCACAGTGGCCAGCTGGTGCACGTGGGGGGCTTTAGTCGCGGTTGGCCGGGCCAACCGCGACTAAAGGTGCGAAGGCCTTTAGTCGCGGTTGGCCAGGCCAACCGGGACTAAAGCCCCTCCCCTATATATACCCATCCAGCCATTTGGAGCCAACACTTAGCCATTTGGAGCCATTCTCTTCACAAACTTCACAAGTGAGTGTTAGGTTTGCTTTTGGTTCCTCTTATGCACATAAGGTGTTTGATGAAATGCCCCAAGAGCATGAAACAAACATGATATGAAGTGTTGGAGCCACACTTGAGCTTTCTCATTTATTTTTTCCTCCTCGATCGCGGTTAGCAACTTGAACCTTTGATGTGTCGTCATTGATACAATATGCATGTGTGTGTAGTTCATTGTTTAATTTATATTGTTTGTAGCTAGTTAGTTTAACAAATGCATGATGGTTAATTATATATTTTATATTATAATAATGCAGATGAATCAGCAATGGATGTACGGTAACCGACTCTCCGGCGAGTTCAGTACGGGTTTGAAAGATTTCCTCGTAGTGGCTAATGCGAACAAGCAGGGGGGTTTTGTTATCTGTCCATGTGTTAACTGTAAGAATCAGAAGGGTTACTCTTCCTCAAGAGATGTTCACATGCACCTGCTTCGGCACGGTTTCATGCCAAGCTATAATTGTTGGATCAAGCATGGAGAAAGAGGGGTTATAATGGAAGAAGATGAAGAAGGGGATGATTTCATCGATGAAAGCTATCTTTCTCATTTCGGTGTACTTTCATGGAGGATGCTGAAGGTGAAGGGAAGGTGAAGGGGAAGGTGAAGAAGAGGCACGTGATGATCCCGTTGATGATCTTGGTCGGACCATTGCTGATGCACAGAGACGCTGCGAAACTGAAAAGGAGAGGGAGAATTTGGATCGCATGTTAGAGGATCACAGGAAGCTGTACCCCGGATGCGATGATGGTCTGAAAAAGCTGGGCTGCACACTGGATTTGCTGAAATGGAAGGCACAGGCAGGTGTAGCTGACTCGGCATTTGAAAACTTGCTGAAAATGTTGAAGAATATGTTTCCAAAGAATAACGAGTTGCCCGCCAGTACGTACGAAGCAAAGAAGGTTGTCTGCCCTCTAGGTTTAGAGGTTCTGAAGATACATGCATGCATCAACGACTGCATCCTCTACCGCGGTGAATACGAGAATTTGAATGAATGCCCGGTATGCCCGCATTGCGTTATAAGATCGGGCGATGACCCTGGTGACGATGTTGAGGGCCAGAAAACCAGGAAGAGGGTTCCCGCCAAGGTGATGTGGTATGCTCCTATAATACCACGGCGTGTCTGTTCAGGAACAAAGAGCATGCCAAGTTGTTGCGATGGCACAAAGAGGACCGTAAGTCGGACGGGGAGTTGAGACACCCCGCAGATGGAACGCAATGGAGAAAGATCGACAGAGAGTTCAAAGATTTTGCAGCTGACGCAAGGAACATAAGATTTGGTCTAAGTACGGATGGCATGAATCCTTTTGGCGGGCAGAGCTCCAGCCATAGCACCTGGCCCGTGACTCTATGCATCTACAACCTTCCTCCTTGGTTGTGCATGAAGCGTAAGTTCATTATGATGCCAGTGCTCATCCAAGGTCCGAAGCAACCTGGCAACGGCATCGATGTGTACCTAAGGCCATTAGTTGATGAGCTTTTACAGTTGTGGGGCAGACCTGGTGTCCGTGTGTGGGATGAGCACAAAGAAGAGGAATTTGACCTACGAGCGTTGCTTTTCGTAACCATCAACGATTGGCCTGCTCTTAGTAACCTTTCGGGACTGTCAAATAAGGGATACAATGCATGCACGCACTGCTTACATGAGACTGAAAGTGTACATTTGCCAAATTGTAAGAAGAACGTGTACCTTGGGCATCGTCGATTTCTTCCGAAAGGTCATCCAGTAAGAAAGAAAGGCAAGCATTACAACGGCAAGGCAGATCACCGGCCGAAGCCTGCGGAACACACTGGTGCTGAGGTATTTGATATGGTCAAGGATTTGAAAGTATCTTTGGAAAGGGTCCTGGTGGACAATCAGTTCCGAAGGGAGCTGATGGGCACGCAGCCATGTGGAAGAAGAAATCTATATTCTGGGAGCTAGAATATTGGAAAGTCCTAGAAGTCCGCTCTGCAATCGACGTGATGCACGTTACGAAGAATATTTGCGTGAACCTCCTAAGCTTCTTGGGCGTGTATGGGAAGTCAAATGATACAAAGGAAGCACGGCAGGACCAGCAAAGTTTGAAAGACCATGACCTGCATCCGGAACGGTTTCAAGGTCGTGCCGGCTACGCTCGACCAAAGAAGAGAAGGTCATCTTTTTGAATGCCTGAGCAGTATGAAGGTCCCGTCTGGATTCTCGTCCAATATAAAGGGAATAATAAACATGGCGGAGAAAAAGTTCCAAAACCTGAAGTCTCACGACTGCCACGTGATTATGACGCAATTGCTTCCGATTGCTTTGAGGGGCTCCTGCCGGAAAATGTTCGAGTAGCCATTGTGAAGCTATGTGCATTCCTCAATGCAATCTCTCGAAGGTAATCAATCCAGAAGTTCTACCACGGTTACAGAACGATGTGATCCAATGTCTTGTCGCTTTCGAGTTGGTGTTCCCGCCATCCTTCTTCAATATTATGACGCACCTCCTGGTTCACCTAGTCGATGAGATTTCCATTCTCGGTCCTGTATTTCTACACAATATGTTCCCCTTCGAGAGGTTCATGGGAATATTAAAGAAATATGTTCGTAACCATGCTAGGCCAGAAGGAAGCATCGCCAAGGGCTATGGAAATGAGGAGGTAATTGAGTTTTGTGTTGACTTTGTTCCTGACCTTAAGCCGATTGGTCTTCCTCGATCGCGGCACGAGGGGAGACTAAGTGGAAAAGGCACGATCGGAAGGAAATCAACGATATGTATGGACGGCCATTCTCTGACTGAAGCACACCACACAGTTCTGACCAATTCCAGCTTGGTGGCTCCGTACTTTGAGAAACACAAGAATATTTTACGCTCGGACAACCCTGGGAAGCCTGAATCCTGGATTAGGAAGGCCCACATGGAGACTTTCGGCGGTTGGTTGAGAAAACATTTAATGAGTGACGAAGATGTTGTAGATCAGCTGTACATGTTGGCCAAGACACCATCTTCGACTATAACGACTTTCCAAGGGTACGAGATAAATGGGAATACATTTTACACGATCGCCCAAGATAAAAAGAGCACCAACCAAAATAGTGGTGTCCGCTTTGATGCAGCAACGAGAATGGGCAAAAGGTCACATATTATGGTTACATAGAGGAGATATGGGAACTTGACTATGGACCCTCCTTTAGGGTCCCTTTGTTCCGGTGCAAATGGTTCAAGCTAAGAGGTGGGGTAAAGGTGGACCAGCAATACGGAATGACAATGGTGGATTTCAACAATCTTGGTTACCTTGACGAACCATTCGTCCTAGCGAAAGATGTCGCTCAGGTTTTCTATGTGAAGGACATGAGTAGCAAACCGAGGAAACGGAAAGATAAGAATCAGTACATCATGCGATGATCCAAAGCGCCACATTGTTCTTTCAGGGAAAAGAAACATCGTGGAAGTGGAGGACAAGACAGACATGTCAGAAGATTATAATATGTTTGCTGAAATTCCGCCCTTCAAAGTGAACACCGACCCAAGCATTAAGTTAAATGATGAGGATGCTCCATGGATACGGCACAATCGTAAGCAAGCAGGGACACAAGGAAAGAAATGATGTGTAATAATTTATTGTACCAAACTTTGTTGAATGGATCATGTGAATTATATTACCCGTGATGTGTTTGGTGTCCATTTTCGAATGATTCAATTGACTCGAGATAGCATGATGATACATGAAATTTGGAGTGATTCAGTCATACTCATACAGGAAATTTGGAGTGACTAAGTCATACTCGTGCATACAGGAAATTTGGAGTGACTAAGTCATACTCCTGCATACATTAATTTTGGAGTGATTTAGTCATACTCCTGCCTAGGCGTATAATATGCATAATCGTAGTCTTCATAGCCGCCGCCGTTGTACTGGTAGTCGTCGCCTTCTAAGTTGCCGGCGTCGTCGTCGCTGCTGTCGCTGTCGTCGGGCGGTGCTCGTGGCTCGAACTGAGGGTAGCGCGGCGGGGGATATCGCCGGCCGTGATGTAGTCCATGACGCTGCAGAGTCCGGCCGTACCACCATAGCCGGCCGGCCTCGTGGAAGTTTCGGAGGCAGACCGTCCTCCTCATACAGCGAGCGCCCTGATACGTCTCCGACGTATCGATAATTTCTTATGTTCTATGCCATATTATTGATGATACCTACATGTTTTATGCACACTTTATGTCATATTCGTGCATTTTCGGGAACTAACCTATTAACAAGATGCCGAAGTGCCAGTTCCTGTTTTCTGCTGTTTTGGTTTCAGAAATCCTAGTAAAAATATTCTCGGAATTGGACGAAACAAAGACCCATGGGCCTATTTTTCCACGGAGCTTCCGGAAGACCGAAGAACACACGAAGTGGGGCCACGAGGAGCCGCCACCATGGGCGGCGCGGCCCGGTCTTGGCCGCCGACCTGTGGCGTGGGGCCCCGTGTGGCCCCCACGTCGCCCTTCCGCCTACTTAAGTCTCCGTCGCGAAACCCCGATGCGAAAAACCACGATACGGAAAACCTTGCGAGACGCCGCCGCCGATCCCATCTCGGGGGATTCGGAGATCTCCGGCACCCTGCCGGAGAGGGGATTCATCTCCGGAGGACTCTACACCGCCATGGTCGCCTCGGAGTGATGAGTGAGTAGTTCACCCTGGACTATGGGTCCATAGCAGTAGCTAGATGGTTGTCTTCTCCTCATTGTGCTTCATTGTTGGATCTTGTGAGCTGCCTAACATGATCAAGATCATCTATCGTAATACTATATGTTGTGTTTGTCGGGATCCGATGGATAGAGAATACCATGTTATGTTAATTATCAAGTTATTACATATGTGTTGTTTATGATCTTGCATGCTCTCCGTTATTAGTAGAGGCTCTGGCCAAGTTTTTGCTCTTAACTCCAAGAGGAGTATTTATGCTCGATAGTGGGTTCATGCATTGACACCGGGGTGTGAGAAACCCTAAGGTTGTGTTGTTTGTTGCCACTAGGGATAAAACATTGGCGCTATGTCAGAGGATGTAGTTGTTGATTACATTACGCACCATACTTAATGCAATTGTCTGTTGCTTTGCAACTTAATATTGGAGGGTTCGGATGATAACTGAAGGTGGACTTTTTAGGCATAGATGCAGTTGGATGGCGGTCTATGTACTTTGTCGTAATGCCCAATTAAATCTCACTATACTTATCATGTCATGTATGTGCATTGTTATGCCCTCTCTATTTGTCAATGACCCGACTGTAATTTTTTCACCCAACATGCTTTTATCTTATGGGAGAGACACCTCTAGTGAGCGTGGACCCCGGTCCATTCTTTAATCTTGAAATACAAATCTGCTGCAATACTTGTTTCTGTTTTCTCTGCAAACAATCATCTTCCACACAATACGGTTAATCCTTTGTTACAGCAAGCCGGTGAGATTGACAACCTCACTGTTTCGTTGGGGCAAAGTACTTTGGTTGTGTTGTGCAGGTTCCACGTTGGCGCCGGTCTGGTGTTGCGCCGCACTACATCCCGCCGCCATCAACCTTCAACGTGCTTCTTGACTCCTGGTTCTATTAAACCTTGGTTTCTTCTGAGGGAAACTTGCCGTTGTGCGCATCACACCTTCCTCTTGGGGTTCCCAACGGACGTGTCAACTACACGCATCAAGCAAATTTCTGGCGCCGTTGCTGGGAGATCAAGACACGCTGCAAGGGAGTCTCCACTTCTCAATCTCTTTACTTTGTTTTTGTCTTGCTTTATTTTATTTACTATTTTGTTTGCTGCATTATATCAAAACACAAAAAAATTAGTTGCTAGCTTTACTTTATTTACTGTCTTGTTTGCTATATCAAAAACACAAAAAAATTAGTTTACTTGCATTTACTTTACGTGATTCATCATGTTTCCTTTTAATTTTACCACAAAAAACATACCGGTAGGACGTGGGTCTATAGTTGGGAGAAATAATATAGAAGAATTTTTCAATCATGTTAGTACTATTGAAAATTTTGAAGATAGACACTTGGTAGACCTTGCGCCTACTTATGAAATTGCTGCTGCGCTTTAGTTCGCATGTTGGAAACTAAATTTGTTAATCTTAATCCTATAATCCAACACATGTTTTTCACACTCGGCGATATGGAAGAAGGGGAAAAGAAAGATTTTGTATTAGAAACCCTTCTTAGAGAATTTGGTGGTCTAGCAAGAGAAGCTAGAAAGGTGTTTGCTAAATTTAATATGCTTGGTTCTCCTACTAATTTTGTTAGTCTCCTCGAAAAGATGGATATGGATAGAATAAGATACACTAATAATATTGATGATGGAGGGGAGATCAAAGCACCAATACCATGTAAGCTCCTAGCTATGAATGATGCACTAGAAAAATAATTATGCTTGGCTTGTTCCTGAAAATTTGTTTGATGAGAGTAGCACGCCTAAGACTAATGAAAAGGGAGATGCTAAAACTTATGTATCTAATATAATATGCCTGGTTGAGAAGAGCCCACACCCCGCTGTAGAAGTACCACCCTTTGATAATACTTGAGTTACACTTTCTGCGCCTAGCTGAAAGGCGTTAAAGAAAAGCGCTTATGGGAGACAACCCATGTTTTTACTCCAGTATTTTTGTTTTATATTTGTGTCTTGGAAGTTGTTTACTACTGTAGCAACCTCTCCTTATCTTAGTTTTATGTTTTGTTGTGCCAAGTAAAATCTTTGATAGAAAAGTAAGTACTAGATTTGGATTACTGCGCAGTTCCAGATTTCTTTGCTGTCACGAATCTGGGTCTATCTCCCTGTAGGTAGCTCAGAAAATTACGCCAATTTACGAGCATGATCCACAGATATGTACGCAACTTTCATTCAATTTGAGAATTTTCGTTTGACCAAGTCTGGTGGCCTAATAAAATCCATCTTTACGGACTGTTCTGTTTTGACAGATTCTGTCTTTTATTTCGCATTGCCTCTTTTGCTATGTTGGATGAATTTCTCTGATCCATTAATGTCCAGTAGCTTTATGCAATGTCCAGAAGTGTTAAGAATGATTGTGTCACCTCTGAACATGTGAATTTTTATTATGCACTAACCCTCTAATGAGTTGTTTCGAGTTTGGTGTGGAGGAAGTTTTCAAGGATCAAGAGAGGAGTATGATGCAATATGATCAAGGAGAGTGAAAGCTCTAAGCTTGGGGATGCCCCGGTGGTTCACCCCTGCATATTCTAAGAAGAATCAAGCGTCTAAGCTTGGGGATGCCCAAGGCATCCCCTTCTTCATCGACAACATTATCAGGTTCCTCCCTGAAACTACATTTTTATTCGGCCACATCTTATGCGCACTTTGCTTGGAGCGTCAGTTTGTTTTTGTTTTTGTTTTGTTTGAATAAAATGGATCCTTGCATTCACTTTATGGGAGAGAGACACGCTCCGCTGTAGCATATGGACAAATATGTCCTTAGGTTCTACTCATAGTATTCATGGCGAAGTTTCTTCTTCGTTAAATTGTTATATGGTTGGAATTGGAAAATGATACATGTAGTAAATTGCTATAATGTCTTGGATAATTTGATACTTGGCAATTGTTGTGCTCATGTTTAAGCTCTTGCATCATATACTTTGCACCCATTAATGAAGAAACACTTAGAGCTTGTTAATTTGGTTTGCATATTTGGTTTCTCTAGAGTCTAGATAACATCTAGTATTGAGTTTTGAACAACAAGGAAGACTGTATGGAGTCTTATAATGTTTACCATATGTCTTTTATGTGAGTTTTGCTGTACCGTTCATCCTTGTGTTTGTTTCAAATAAGCTTGCTAGCCTAAACCTTGTATCGAGAGGGAATACTTCTCATGCATCCCAAATACTTGAGCCAACCACTATGCCATTTGTGTCCACCATACCTACCTACTACATGGTATTTACCCGCCATTCCAAAGTAAATTGCTTGAGTGCTACCTTTAAAATTCCATCATTCACCTTTGCAATATATAGCTCATGGGACAAATAGCTTAAAAACTATTGTGGTATTGAATATGTACTTATGCACTTTATCTCTTATTAAGTTGCTTGTTGAGCGATAACCATGTTTCTGGGACGCCATCAACTATTCTTTGTTGGATATCATGTGAGTTGCTATGCATGTCCGTCTTGTCTGAAGTAAGAGAGATCTACCACATTCATGGTTGGAGCATGCATATTGTTAGAGAAGAACATTGGGCCGCTAACTAAAGCCATGAATCATGGTGGAAGTTTCAGTTTTGGACATATATCCTCAATCTCATATGAGAATAATAATTGTTGCCACATGCTTATGCATTAAAGAGGAGTCCATTATCTGTTGTCCATGTTGTCCCGGTATGGATGTCTAAGTTGAGAATAATCAAAAGCGAGAAATCCAAAATGCGAGCTTTCTCCTTAGACCTTTGTACAGGCGGCATGGAGGTACCCCATTGTGACACTTGGTCAAAACATGTGCATTGCAAAGATCCGGTAGTCCAAGTTAATTAGGACAAGGTGCGGGCACTATTAGTATACTATGCATGAGACTTGCAACTTGTAAGATATAACTTTCATAACTCATATGCTTTATTACTACGTTGACAAAATTGTTTCATGTTTTCAAAATAAAAGCTCTAGCACAAATATAGCAATCGATGCTTTCCTCTTTGAAGGACCATTCTCTTTACTTTTATGTTGAGTCAGTTCACCTATCTCTCTCCACCTCAAGAAGCAAACACTTGTGTGAACTGTGCATTGATTCTTACATGCTTGCATATTGTACTTGTTATATTACTCTATGTTGACTATTATCCATGAGATATACATGTTACAAGTTGAAAGCAACCGCTGAAACTTAATCTTCCTTTGTGTTGCTTCAATACCTTTACTTTGATTTATTGCTTTATGAGTTAACTCTTATGCAAGACTTATTAATACTTGTCTTGAAGTACTATTCATGAAAAGTCTTTGCTATATGATTCACTTGTTTACTCATGTCATTACCATTGTTTTGATCGCTGCATCCACTACATATGTTTACAAATAGTATGATCAAGGTTATGATGGCATATCACTTAGAAATTATCTTTGTTATCGTTTTACCTGCTCGGGACGAGCAGAACTAAGCTTGGGGATGCTGATACGTCTCGACGTATCGATAATTTCTTATGTTCTATGCCATATTATTGATGATACCTACATGTTTTATGCACACTTTATGTCATATTCGTGCATTTTCTAACCTATTAACAAGATGCCGAAGTGCCGGTTCCTGTTTTGCTGTTTTTGGTTTCAGAAATCCTAGTAACGAAATATTCTCGGAATTGGACGAAACAAAGACCCGGGGGCCTATTTTTCCACGGAGCTTCCAGAAGACCGAAGAACACACGAAGTGGGGCCACGAGGAGCCGCCACCATGGGGCGCGGCCGGAGTCTTGGCCAGCGGCTGTGGCGTGGGGCCCCGTGTGGCCCCACACGTCGCCATAGCCCTTAAAGTCTCCGTCGCGAAACCCCTTATGCGAAAAACCACGATACGGAAAACCTTGCGAGACGCCGCCGCCGCGATCCCATCTCGGGATTCTGGAGATCTCCTCCGGCACCTGTGCGGAGGAGGGGATTCATCTCCGGAGGACTCTACACCGCCATGGTCGCCTCGGGAGTGATGAGTGAGTAGTTCACCCCGGACTATGGGTCCATAGCGGTAGCTAGATGGTTGTCTTCTCCTCATTGTGCTTCATTGTTGGATCTTGTGAGCTGCCTAACATGATCAAGATCATCTATCTGTAATACTATATGTTGTGTTTGTCGGGATCCGATGGATAGAGAATACCATGTTATGTTAATTATCAAGTTATTACATATGTGTTTGTTTATGATCTTGCATGCTCTCCGTTATTAGTAGAGGCTCTGGCCAAGTTTTTGCTCTTAACTCCAAGAGGGAGTATTTATGCTCGATAGTGGGTTCATGCCTGCATTGACACATGGGGTGACAGAAACCCCTAAGGTTGTGTTGTCTTGTTGCCACTAGGGATAAAACATTGGCGCTATGTCCAGGGATGTAGTTGTTGATTACATTACGCACCATACTTAATGCAATTGTCGTTTTTGCAACTTAATACTGGAGGGGTTCGGATGATAACCTGAAGGTGGACTTTTTAGGCATAGATGCGGTTGGATGGCGGTGTACTTTGTCGTAATGCCCAATTAAATCTCACTATACTTATCATGTCATGTATGTGCATTGTTATGCCCTCTCTATTTGTCAATTACCCAATTTGTTCACCCAACATGCTTTTATCTTATGGGAGAGACACCTCTAGTGAACTGTGGACCCGGTCCATTCTTTATCTTGAAATACAAATCTTTTTGCACTTGTTTCTTTTTCTGCAAACAATCATCTTCCACACAATACGGTTAATCCTTTGTTACAGCAAGCCGGTGAGATTGACAACCTCACTTGTTTCGTTGGGGCAAAGTACTTTGGTGTGTTGTGCAGGTTCCACGTTAGCGCCGGAATCTCGGTGTTGCGCTACATCCGCCGCCATCAACCTTCAACGTGCTTCTTGACTCCTGGTTCGATTAAACCTTGGTTTCTTACTGAGGGAAACTTGCCGCTGTGCGCATCACACCTTCCTCTTGGGGTTCCCAACGGACGTGTCAACTACACGCATCACCCTCTCACGCCGATTGATGAAGAAGGCGTCCCAAGTATGCTGGTTATCGGGATGCCAGCGGGGATTCATCCGCTCCGGCGTGAGGTCGAGAGTAGTAGTGGTGGCCGCCGGCGCGCAGTACCCGAGGGACGGGAGGGACCGGCACGCGCCGGCGCTTAGGCTCCGGCGGCGAGACGCGTGGCCGGTGGGCAGGGTAGTTCGAGCGCAAAGCTCCTCCATGGGTAGGTTAGAGTGGGTGCGGTGGAAGCCATGAAGTGATGAGAGATTGTAGAGATGTGATAATGCTGGCCAAGGGGCTACATATATGTAGTGACAAATGGCGGGAAAAATGGGAGCGGGAAGACGGGAGGCGGGAAGAAAGTGGCGGGAAGAAAGAGGCGGGAAGAAAGAGGCGGGAAGAAAGTGGCGGGGAAGAAGTGGCGGGAACAAAGAGGCGAAGAACGGAGGCGGAAGAAAGTGGCGGGAAAGAAAGAGGCGGGAAAAAGTGGCGGGAAGAGCGGGAAGAGGGGTCGGCGGAAGACGAGGCGGGAAGGGGGCCAACGAGAAGACGAGAGGCGGCGGGAAGAGCGGTGGAAAAACTGGTGGGAAGAGGAGGCGGAAAGATTTCTATTTTTAAATTTTTTAATTGAATTAGTTTTATTTTCTGAATTTTTTGATATATTATTTGTATTTTAAAAATTTTGAAATGAATTAGTATTTTTCTAACTTTTTTGATATATTATATGTACTTTTAAGATTTTGAATTTAATAATTTTATTTTTCTGACTTTTTTGATATATTATTTGTATTTTTAAGATTTTGAAATGAATTAGTTTTATTTTTCTGAATTTTTTGATATATTATTTGTATTTTTAAGATTTTGAAATGAATTAGTTTTATTTTTCTAATTTTTTGATATAATATTTGTATTTTTAAGATTTTAAATTGAATTAGTTTTTTTTTCTGATTTTTTGATATATTATTTGTATTTTAAAAAATTTGAAATGTATTAGTTTAATTTTTGAAATGAATGTGAAAAAGCACCTTTAGTCGCGGTTGGTCTCCCCAACTGCGACTAAAGGTCGTTTCGAGACGCGGAACGGGCGAAAACCCTTTAGTCGCGGTTGGGGACACCAACCGCGACTAAAGGTCACTCTTTGTCGTGCCCTGCCACTAAAGCACTGCAAAGTCTCCTCGCCTTTCGCTGATTCGCCCAACGGTTCCTGATCTTTTGCCGCGCCCGGATTTCCGTCGTCGCCCTCGACGCCGCCGTACGTCGCCCTCGACGCCGGCGGAGGGCCACGCCGCGCCACCCTGAGTCGAGCCACGGCGCCTCGCCCTCCCCCCGTGCCTCCGCCTCCTCGGGCCTCCCTCCTGGGCCGCCACCCGCCGCCGCGCCCTCCCTGGCCACCCCCGCCGCCGCCCTTCCCGCAGGCCATAGATGGCCCGGCGGCGCCGGCGCACGCCCGCCCCGCCCACACACAGGCGGGGCGTGTAGAGAGAAGAGAGAGGAGAGAGGATTTTTTTAGTTTTTTTTAACTAAAATTGTAACGGAAATTTGTAATTTAAAGTGTAACTAAACATTGTAATTTAAATTGTAACTAAACTTTGTAATTAAAAGTGTAACTAAACTTTGTAATTTAAATTGTAACTAAAAATTTGTAACTTAAGAGAAATCGCGACTAAATCGCCGTCGCCCTCGCGCCGTCGTCGTCGTCGCCCCGTCGCCCTCACCGCGTCGTTGTCGCGCGCCCCGGCCGCCCGGACGTTGTACATCGTCTCGTGTCCTCGCATGCCCCGCCGCGTCCGCCCCGCCGCCGCGCGCCATCGATCGCCCGCCGACCCCGCGTGTATCAAAATTTGAATTATAACAACATTAACTCTATAAATTTAACAAAATTTGAATTATGTACTATATATTTAGTTTTGACATTAACTCTATAAATTTAACAAAATTTGGGATGTTATTTTGTACGGTGTTTTTTTTGGATCGAGAGGGGGCGGCGAGGGTTATGTGTGTTGTCCTCGGCACCGCCACTGCCCTTTCGCCACCGCCACCGTCACCGACAACACGTCTTTAATCGCCGCC
Source organism: Lolium multiflorum (assembly GCA_030979885.1). Taxonomy (NCBI): domain Eukaryota; kingdom Viridiplantae; phylum Streptophyta; class Magnoliopsida; order Poales; family Poaceae; genus Lolium; species Lolium multiflorum. The sequence goes on from CM061748.1 coordinate 45,761,426, forward strand.
CCGTCTCGCGCTCTACCGCGACACCCTCTCCCACCCCTTCCTCGCCCCCTCCTTTTGCCACCGCCCTTTCGCCACCCCCCCCCTTCTTCACTTAATTAATTTGTTTTGACTACATGGTTTCAGGACTGACATATGGCGGACGATAGAGCTGACCCAATTATGGACAACTATGATCCGGACGCTGAAGAACAAATCTTCGGCATCATAAAAGGCGATGTTCTATGTGCCGACCGGACAAGAAGAAGATGATATCGATTCTTATCTGAACCTTGACGGTGAAGATGAAGGGCATGGTCAGCAAGATGGTGCCGAAGGAACGTCGATAAACGACGATCTTCGATTGGAAGTAGCAACCACCTCCGGCGCCGAGGTATATATATATACATTGAGCCTCTGGTGATACAAACTCACTGATTTCAATAAATATGTGTGTACTAACGCGCGCTCTCTTTCTTATTTTAGCCCTCGGCGGATCGTCGAAACAATCGAGTACGTCGTCGTCAAAGCGTGGCGCAACCAAGACGATGAAAGCGGAGAAACATGCACCATCGATGTTGTCGACGAAGCAGCAGGCCGCTGGAGCCCAGCAAGAACGCCACCAAGTTTGTCAACCAATGCGGAGCCGTTGTTAGAGACAACGTCTCGATCCAAGAGTGGAATGAGCCAAAGAAGGCACGTGTTGGTTTCACTTTTGTCGATAAGAGAACAAAAAAAGATTGCTTCAAAAAGCTTATGGAACATTTCTTTCTACCTCCGGAATACCGCAAATACGATGAGGAGGGTAACAACATTGCGGAAAACAAGGAGAGGTGCAAGCTAGTCAAACAGTTCGCTCTTTCTAGGATGGCCAACGCATTCCGGAATACAAGCAAAATCTAGCCCATGACTTTGTCAAGCCGGGCAAGACTCCGGATTTCAAAGGACAATATGAGAAACTGCAACATGATTGGCCAGATTTTGTGAAGCAAAAGAAATCGGAGCAGTTCCTTGAACTATCGAAAAAAATAAGGAAAATGCGGCCAAGAAGGAGTACAATCATAAAATGGGGCCAGGAGGGTATCACTTTTGGCAGCCTAGGTGGGAGAAGATGGAGAACGAGCTGAGGACGCGAGGAATCCGTCCAGGTACGGAGGGATGGGACCCAAGGGCCAAAAGCTGGTGGTGTACGGGCATGGGGATCGCTGAACCCGGAGACAGGGAGTGTGTTTACCAGGGCAAAATAATTACACCCACCCAAAAGCTTATTAGGGCAATGAGGGATGCTCAAGAGGAGGGATCAAGTTCAACGAGAGAACGACACGGCGACGAAAGCCCTCGGGAATCCTGAACACGGAGGACGTGTACGGGCATGGGGCCCATTCCGTGGAAAATAGGGTTCCCCCAGAACGATGACCCGTACGGTTACAGAAGCCGTAAGAGAAAGATGGATCGGGAAGCAGATGTTGTGGCGCAGTTGGTATCGGAAATGGATGTGATGAAGAAAATCGTGAGTGTACTAGTAGCCGAAAGAGATGCAGCTCGGGCGCAGCATGAAGATCATCCATTGGATCTCGGAAGCCAGCCGCGGAGAAGCAGCGTGGCTTCCACGGAGGCCCCATCGGCTGGTGCAGACCGATCGAGTCTTGCAGGAGCCTCGGAGGTCGAAATTGCTGCAGGAGCCTCCTCGCTACCCGTGGACGATATAAAGGAGATGAAAGCATGTCATCTGTATTATCCTATCGGGAACATGTCCATGAAGGTAGCCATCGGTAGTGCTTTACCACCTGGAGCACTCCACCACAACAACCCCATTCAAGATGGCTATGCTCATGTCACGGTGGAGGACATAGTCCAAGGGTTTGAGGACCTGGACATTTACATTGCTACACCTGAAGGGGCAACAAGACTTGGAGATGTCAAGCGCCAGTTCATTCTATGGCAGAAGAAGTTTATCAAGTTTCCAGGCGAGGCGCCAACAAGTCCACCCCCTACGGTGGTGGTGGTGGCGGCGGTGGCGGTGGTGGTGGTGGTGCTTCACCTACACCTCCTTCACGAGGGCGCCGCCCCCCAATTCACCTCCGGCGGGTAAGCAGCCGCCGCCCCTAGTCCGCCCCGGGCGGGAACGCCGCCCCCCAATCCACCTCCGGCGAAGAAGCGAAGGCAGTCCTGGATTATTAACCCGGACCCTTACGTACCTAAGAAAACAAAGTACCATCACAAAGCCTCTCCCCACGAGGCCTTGGGAACATAGTGCCGAGGAAGTCGAGGCGGGCGCGGCTGCTGATTTAGAGAAATGGAAGGCGAGCTGCAAGAAGAAAATAGAGGGCGAGCCCAAGCCATATTTTCGATGAGCAAAAGAAGTGGGCTAAGTCATTTTTGAACACACCGTCCCAAGCCGCAAAGAATCTGCCCGACGACTATGCACGTGAACTTCGTAGGCAAGCACTCGCGTTCAAGAGGAACCAAGATTTGGCGGAGAAGCGAGGAGAAAGCCTTGGAGGAGGCCGAAAAAATTAGAAAGGGGGAAAGAAGTTGCCCAGCTCGGGGAACAAAGTAAACAATCGATCGCCCCGCTCATAGTGCAAGCCGCCGGTCCGGATGCCCCCGATATCATAGCAGCTGCGGCAGCACATGGATTGACTGTAACGAGTGCGAGAGAACAAGCGGCCGACTTAGGTATCACTCTTCGTGCCATTGTTAGGCCTTGATGAGGCGCCAATGAAGGACGTAGTATTTACATATGTGAAGAATGGCCCTCTCGTCGAGCCTGCGCAGGAAGAGGATCTACCTCGACAAATGAAAGTGCTAAATTGGTACAAGGGTTACATAAAACTTAAAAACGCCAAAGACTATATTTATGCGGAAGTTAGATATGAACATCACTTCAAACATTACTATATAACAATTCATCGGAGTGAATTGTTTCAGCTGTTCAATCTGCGCGACCTCGACAAATCTATCATCAGTTGCTACGTTCTGTAAGTGATTTATTAATTTCTACCTCATCTCGTTCATTGCCTGCACTATATATTGTCCTAACTATCTTGTTGTGTACGCTATTATGCATAATGAAGAAGCGGGAAATGCAAATAAGGAACATCAATGATGTTGGGTTCATTGACCCACACATCGTTAATTCATATGTGTTAGAACACCACCCCGCCGACGTGGAGGAAGACCTGTCGCGGTTTCTTAGAAAACAGGAACTCAAAAGTGATATTCTATTTCCTTACCATTTTGGGTGAGTGTTTCTGTCTTGAGCACATTCTCTTTTGTTTACTCCATGCATGGTATGTGGCTAATCGATGAGTTATATATGCATGGTGTGCATGTATCGTGTCCGCAGGTTCCACTGGATTCTGATGGTAATTCAAATTCACACCTCCACAGTTCTCGTCCACGACTCTCTGAATATGGATGCGGCGCTTTGGGCCGACATGAGAAAAATGATGCAAAAGTAATTGTTTTCATTCATTTGCGCTCTATATCGATCGGCCTATTTCGTTCATCATTTCCTAATATTAAGTAACTAATTAATAACTCTCTTGTTCATTTAATTTTCTTTGCCTCGTAGGGTTTGGAGACGGTTCGTAGATGAAAAGGTCGGTGAATTAAAAAAAGAGCTACATTTTAAAAGGACAGTCAGGACGAGGGGATATTCAGCCACCGGGGACCAATCTATGTGGATACTATGTTTGTGAGAGGATCCGGAGATACACCAATGAGCGGGACCAGTCGGATGAGATCAACATCAAGAGGAATAACCTCCGGAAGACGCTTAGTCCAGAAGCTCGCTTCCGACCAGAGGAACTAGCTGGATGGTTCGCGAGGGAAGTCATCGATCCTACAGGACAACACTACGTAGAGGACGTAGAACTATACATGCATTAAATTATGTATGGAAACTTGTTCAAACTTGTATATGGTCATCCGATGATATTGAATATATATTGTATATTCCTCTTGAATTCTTTTTGGTTCTAATTTCAAATTTGTTTGAAATTGTACATTCATATGCATGCATGTATGTAGTACCGTAGAATATGTGAAACTCCTTCAAAATTACAATAAAGCACAAAAGAAATAAAACAATACAAATTAAACAGAAAACATGTTTAGGGGGGCAGGTTTAGGGGGGGGGCTAAAACCCTAAACTGCGGCGGCCTTTAGTCGCGGTCGGCCGGAAGAACCGCGACTAAGGGCCTCCACCCCGGTCGCCTGCGCCCACGTGGACGGGCCTTTAGTCGCGGTTCGCGCAACCGCGACTAAAGGGAAACAGTCGCGCTACTTTAAACTGGTTGCGCACCGACTAATGGCAGTTGCGAACCGCGACCAAAGGCCCTTTTTCCACCAGTGGGAGTAAGATGGAGCATGGGTACAGGGTTTCTCACATTTTAAATCCCACCGAGGAATTTACAGTCCATTTCAAGGCACACATGTCTAGCTATTGGAACAAGAAAGCTACTGACAATGCCAATTGGCTCAAACTCTCCATGCGGCTAGTGTGCCTTTTAGAGACACTACCTAGAATCAATATCACATCTGGGCAGCATGTGACAGCAGGGAGTTTGAGGTTTGGGGGCCAACTTCAGATGGTCGGCAACGAAAGGAGACAAGGAAAGACAAGTAATCTTGCCGCCAATGAATCCCATAATCTTTATTCCTTTTTGAAATAAGTCCCTCAGTCGGGTCAGAAAGAAGTGGGATCTTACATACTGGTGGGGCTTCAGATCTCAGATGCTGGTCTGGCTCGAAATATAGCGGTTCAGGCATCCTCCCATTTTTAAATGACACTAGTACTAAATCATTCCAATTTATTGCTTCATTTTTCTGCGTGGAAGCGGGATGTACCGGATCTCCCACAATCCCCTCTATATATACCTAGTCATGTGTCTCGTCGCAGAACACATAATTTCTCACGGACAAATCATCAAGTGTGGCCAAGTGTTGTAACATATGATGGAAAAGTACCCGATCCATGTCCTTGCACTCATCCTACTCTCTCTACATCTCCTATGCTCTAGTGGGCAATGTAAGTACAGAATGTAACAAAGTATTTTCTCTTGCTGATTGAGTTTATCAGTACGATACTCGTCCTTCAGGATCAATATGTACAAGTTTTTGCCTGATATGTTTCCTTGTTTGTTAACAAATCCAAGATAATTGCATAACAATGGTTTATTTGTTTATGACATAGCCCAAATCATCTCCGACGACTTGGATAACCAGAAGATCAATTTTCCACACGGCCTGTGCATCACTCCGAAATATTGCGACGTTGAAAATTGCTTCTGTTGTCACGTAATTAGGTTGTGCTACAAAACTATTGAGGTGTGCGAGAAACACTGCGAAGGATCTTCTACTTCAGTTACAGTACCGACAACAAACCGTCCTGCTCCTTTTCATGCCTAATCAAATTGACTTGCATATTTATCTGTTGGAAGACACAATAAGAGATGTTCGGAAATTGCTTCTGTTGTCAAGCAATTAGTCTGTGCTACAAAACTATCGACTTGTGCGAGAAACGCTGTGAAGAATCCTCTACTTCAGTTACAGTGTCGACGGCAAACCCTCCTGCTCCTTTTCCTGCCTAGTTAAATTGACTTAGTAGAATATAATCTTGTAATTTGTTCTCCTATATAAATCTTTGTAGTCACACCTCATGACGGTTTGTTGTCTCGTGCTTGTAATACTCCTCCATTAGAGTGAAATTGCGCCTTCGTGCGTCCGTGGTTTTTTCCGGCAAGGATTTTCCAGTAAAAATCTATGTTTCATTTGTCACATTTAATTGGTAACAAGTGGTAGAGTTAGGGCTATGATTTTATGAGATCCAATCTAGGAGATAACAGTCGGCGATGCTCAACGCGTGGCGTTCATTCAAGTCGAGACCAACAGGAAATTCGAGTTGCACGGATCCGCCGACTCGTTTCAATTATTTCCGTCTGATTGCTCCTTTGATTCATAGGATAAGAAAAATCATAGGAATAAAGAAGTATAGAATTAAGATGTCATGGCTAGTGGAATTCTATATGAAGATGAGTTATATTTGATTGTGCTAAAGCAAATTTTTCATGAGGTATGACCTAATGTTATTTGTGTGGGGATATGACCTAATGTTTTATTCCTATAAAATTTACACTACAAGATTCTTATAGGATTAGCTCATATATGATATGTTTCCATGAATCAAATAACTAATGTAGGAAACTTTCCAAAAAATCTAAATCCTACACAATTCGAATATGTATCCTATGAATCAAAGAAGTCCTGAATCTGCGAGTCGGTACACCGTGCGTCAAATTACCGTGCAGCAGAAGTCCCGTGCGTGAAGCCCTAGCTTTTGTCTATACAGCACACAAATGAGAAAATTACAAAAAAACCACCACATTACAGGCAATGGTTTCAAAAAATCACCACTATTCGGAAATTTTTCAAAAAACCACCAGGTAACATATAGCACTGACAAGTCTATAATGTTGGTTTAATGGCCTGACTGACATGTGGGTCCCGCTGTCATGCTGATGTGGCGACTGATTAATAAGAAAGAGAGGAGCCCCATATATTGGTTCTAGCTTTGGGCTTATTTGTAAATTTCAGTGGGACCCACTTGTCAGATAGTACTACTTTTCTCTTTTTTATTTTTCTATTTCTTCTATTATTTTCGTGGGACCTACACGTTGACCCGTGCTCGAAGCTTAGCAAGTCGAGGCCTGCTCGCCCGCGGCGGCGCTCGCCCCGCGTGCCACCTTGCCGGAGCTCGCCAGGGAAGGAAGGGGACAGAGGTTGGGGGAGCCAGCGGCGGCGGCCATCCCGCAGTGGACTCCTGCGGCGGCGTCGTGGCCTCTCGCTAGATGGCGTCAAAGATCGACAGCTGCGCTCGTAGCTCGGCGGACGACGGCGACGCTCGTGCCGAGCGGCGGCGCTCCCCGGCCCCCCGCCCTCGCCTCCACGCGCCGCTCAGCCGCCCGCCTTGCCGGAGCCGGAGCTCGCCGCGACCGCCGCCTGCCCAAGCCGGAGCTCGCCGCAGCCCGCCGCCCGGCCAGCCGGCCGCCAGCGAATAAGCTCGCCGCGGCCGCCCGCCCCTGCCGATCCAGAGCTCGCCCCTGCCCAAGCCGGAGCTCGCCATGCCCAAGCCGGAGCTCGCCATGCCCGCTCGCGACCGCCTCGCTGGAGCTGGAGCTCGGCCACGCCCGCCCTTTGCCGGAGCCGGATCTCCTCCTGCTCGTGTGGTCTCGCTGTAATCGCGGGCGGCGAGGATGCTTCCCTGTGCAGCGTTGCCGGCAGCGCGCCGCCGGCGCTTCTCGGCCTCCATCCCGTGCGGGCTCTTTGGCATGGCGGAAGGTGTGACGCCTCCCTGTCCAAGTTCGCCGGTGACGACCCTGCCCGGACTCCTATCTGTGCGGACTTGCCAGCGTTGCCGACGGTGCCTAGCTCCCGTGGATAGACAAGGAGTCTGGAGGGATAAGAAACTGACAGTGGGCCCCATGATAACTTACAAAAAAAACCCAAAATTTTGCAACCCTTCATCGATGGCCTCCGTTGACCGTTTTTTACTGCCACGTCAGCCTGACAGTGGGGCCTAGACAGGGGCGGATCTAGCATCCCTCCTGCCCAGGCAGTCGCCCAGGCTTAGCGGCGGCGCGCCTGCTTGCGGTTGTTACTTTCTATAGCAGTTTTATTCGAAAAACAAGCATTTTAATCATGTTTGTCCGGGCTTTATAAATGTTCTGGGTCCGCCACTGGGCCTAGGTGGTCTAGATGTCAGTTTCGTCATTAGACCAGCTTTAGACAAGGATCAGTGCTTTTTGTTACTTGTTAGCGCTAGAGTGGTGGTTTTTTTTGAAACATTTTCATATAGTGGTGGCTTTTTGAAACATCCTGATATGTGGTGGTTTTTTGTAATTTTCTCCACACAAATGGATCAACCAAGGAGAAAACTCCATCGATCAGCTCAAGGAATCAAGTCAGGAGGCAACATCCATGAGAGCATCGACGACTCGGCAAAGACGAACATAGCTGCATGCTATGACGTGGACTAAGCTAAACCGATGACTCCAATCGGTTACAGAGCAAAGCTAATTGCCATCGTCAAAACGCTGACCAAAGAATCGAATACGCGAAAATGTTCAAATTTTTCAATCATGATGCATACATAATCCGCTTACCTTATCATGATTTATCGCTATACCTTATCAAAGGTGCTTATGTACACCAAGTATTTGGGCAAGTGTAGGTGGAAATGGAATCCCGGTGTTCTACATCTAATTGAGTGGACATATAATGCAACACCAAGCTTGAGGTGTACATGTAAAGCAAATAGCTCATCTAGTACAAAAAATTGTACATCAGTAATTAGTAAACTATCAGAAAACATAAGCCGATGGTACATCTACACGTTATCCACACTGACCAAATAGCATAACAGCGTGACTTGCCTGAATGTTGTCATGGACAATAATACCGAAAGGAGCAGCATCTGGACCAATCATTAGAAGTCCAATGTTTGTTGAGCTCTGCTGCACGGCGGAGCCCTGTGCGCTGAGAGGATGGTGGCGGCATCTGAGAGTTCTTGACGGTCTCCCGCTGCAGGACGGACTTAACTTAGTCTCGTCGGAGAGCGTGACGAACTGTGTCTTGATGAACTTGGCCATCCTGCCGGCGACAGCAGAGTCGTTATTCTGCCTGGCAGCATGCAGCTGCAGCTCCATGTCTACGTACGCACTGACTACACTTCTTCGTTTTACCTCTGGTCCGGTGTATGATCATGACTGGGCAAGATTGGCAGCACCACAGAATACAATATGTCCCCCTCGTTTTGTTTTTCAGGTAGCCAAGATGATCCGAAGACGACCGACGCAACGCTACGAGCAGGTCCTGATTGTGCAGGCTATTCAGGCGGCGCAGGACACGCAGGACGTGTCTAGAAAGCGGGGCATTGCGATCGTCGACGCGCTCAGCTCCATGATGTGGCGCTCCGTCTCTGATAATGCGTTCTGGGCTCGCGTGGCGGCGCTCCTCGAGGACGCCACCGCTGTGATGGCCCCGGCGCCGAGTAGTGCGGTGTCCCTCCAGGAGCAGGTCTTCGTGGAGGCGGTGCGGCTGCGCCGCGCCAACGACATGGGTGCCTCGGCTGCAAGCCCGCGAACACCTCGGCGCCAGCGGGAGCCCCGCCATCGTCGCCTCTACCATGGCTTCCTGTTTCTCCGCTTGCGATCCCCTCTCTCTGGATGCGATCTGACGAGTTCATCGATCAGGACGGCAGACACATATATGAGCCTGTGACTCTTTTTCGGTTCAGAACAAGCTGGCAGGAGACCTGACCTGACTAGCAAAAGTGCCCGTGCGTTGCTACGGGTTGCTCCTGCCCATTGCCGGAACTTTTGGTCGACACGACCAAAATTATGGTAAAAAAAAATTTGACACGATTAAAATTTTGCCCCAAAGTAATATAAAAGTTGCAAATTTGGCTCTTTCTAAACTTTGAGTCTATTATTAATTTCTTATAACTACCCAACCGATATAACATAATTGTCTACAAGCACAAAAAATAATAATCCATACAAAAGATAAAAAAGGGCACAAAATAAAATCAATGCTATTAGTGTTTGAAAAGAGGCTTAAATTTATCAGCTGGCTTGAAAATGCATATACAATTGTGGAAACGATTTAGGTTTCTGAATATGATCCGCCTGTTAAATAGATTAGCAGCTCAATCACGTCATCAACCGTTTGGGGTGCATCTTCTGATTTGTGGTGTCTTCCAAGTCCTGGGAATAACTCATCACTCCTATTACCTATCTGAGATGAACTATACACACTCCAAGAATATTATGCCATCGGAATCATGTAGCTTAAGAAACCTCTCAAATATACGTTTTGAAAATCAACATCTCCACAAGCAGAAAACAGTGTCCTTCATAAGATGACGGTGGGATTTATCACCAGTTTGTCAGTGAGCTTGTAAGGCTTTACAACCTGACCTGATGGAGCTAGCAACTCAATTAGTCACACACCTGTAGTGCTTTCCCTGGAACGATCTCATACCGTGTCTGCTGTCGAAGTATTCATCTTGTGACTTGTGAGACAAGAGCTCGACGTCCACGCTTCAGAACATCGCCCTTTGTAGCCCCACACTCTGCCACTCCGCGTACATGTTGCTCAGAGAGTCGAATGACATACTCGTGCTCTGCGAGGGCCGACCTTTACCGCCATGCCGTCCGCCTGCTGGCGTCACGACTTGAGCACCGAACACAAATTAAGGTGTATGTGTGCATCAGCACGAATAGCCTCCCGCTTCCGCGGGGGATGCAGCCGAGAGTGCCTACCCGTGGAGCAGCATGCTGGAAACAGACAAAGAAGTCCACATTGAGCACGACAACCCATGAACACCCATAGCCGCGTGCTCGAGCAGTATTCATGTCGGAAAGGAATAGATGAGAGGGACGCCTGAAATTCGGATGGATGGCTCTGCGCCATGCCTCGCCGGCTCGCCACATGAGGGCCAATTCGTCTGTACAATAGTTTTTGGCGGCGTCACGCCAATAACGTGATGCCCGTTTTTCCTCGCCGGCTCGCCGCTTTAGGGCCAATTCGTCTGTACAACGCCAATATCATGACGCCCGTTTTGCCTCGCCGGCTCGCCGCATCAGGGCCAATTCGTCTGTACAATAGTTATTGGTGGCGTCACGCCAATATCGCGACGCCCGATTTTGCCTCGCAATATCGCGATGCCCGTTTTGCCAGAAGTAAATGATGAAGACCATGTCGATGGGCAGCTGCTGCGCACGTCCTGTCCTGGTTTTGTTTCTTTTTCCGTTGCATCGCGAGACAAACCGTAGCCAGCTGGTTGTATGTTTACACGTGATGCTTACTTGATGAGTCCTTGTACACGTACGGCCAAGCTGGCACTTCAGCTCGGTCGAAGAGACCTGGGCGCACGCGCTATCGGCTCCGCGCAAGCCGCAGCTCGCAGAGGTTAAAAATTTCCGGCGAAATCGATCAGGTGAGAGCTTTAATTTTTCTGTTGCATCGCACGAGTTGTGGAGCTATATAATGGGTGGATTTACGTGGGGAGGTGGCGACAAAGAAATAAATCGATCTTTAGGCTTTGGTACCGATACGGATAGGGAACTTGTTCGTGTAGATTAAGATATTTATTTCAGCCGGACTCTATCGATTCCAATTCAAATCACAAGGCGTGGGACGGTTGGGCCTAGAAATAACCCGTTTGGCCCGTTTGTGACACCAGCCAATCACCTATTGCAATTTAATAGTAAAGAAGATATGACACGGCACGGCGGCTAAGTGACGTGTGAAATACCAACTTCGGGGTTTTCAATCGAAGAAACTACGGTATGGTTTTTATCGGTCGAGAAGAAACGGCAAACGGAACCTAGCTAACAGCGGTTTTATTGACGTACCAAACAATTGAACCGGTTTTTTACCTACCAACACCACCTATTCCCGTATAATGTTCACACTCGAACCGTGCCGGGTGCTATCTAATCTTCGTTCCCCATATTAATTTTACAAATAATTTTCTCATGCTTGTACTATTTTGTATTCACATATTTGTCAACTCATGGCTACCATGAAGTATGATTTTCCACCGCTAGATCGTGACACAAGGTTTTCCCTATAACAAGTTAAGATGCGGGCGCCCTTAGTGCAAGCCAATTAATTATGAGGATGCATGGATGGTTTCGGAAATAAGCGTATTGCTGATCGGACTTCTGAGTACAAGAGAAAGGATCACAAGGCTATGTATCAAATTCAACTCAATCTACATAATAATATTTTGCAAGATGTTTTGACCGAGAAAACAGCCGCTGCCATATGGTCGAAACTAGAAGGGATTTGCATGACAAAAGATCTCACTAGTAAGATCCATCTCAAGCAAAAAAAAAAATCATGCACATGCTGCAAGATGGAGGCAATGTTTTAAATCGCATGTCACAGTTTAAGGAGATTCTTACCGACCTGTTAGCGATGGAAGTTAAGTATGAGGAATAAGATTTGGGTTTAATGTTATTATGTTCACTACTAAGTCTTGCACCAATTTTTAGAGATACCATTTTACACAGTAGTGATACTCTCACTCTTAATGAGGTTTATGAAGCTTTTCACTCAAAGGAGAAGATGAAGAAAATGGTTTCCCAAGATGGTTCATCAAGTTCCTCGCAGGCCGAGCGATTATCTGTCCATGGCAGGACAAAGGACAAGTACCCAAACAGTGGAAATAGGGACAAAAGTTCAAACGGCTATAGAGGTTGGTCGAAATCAAGGGGGGGGCAAGTACAAGTCTAGCAAATATTTGCAAGAAAGGCGGGCATGATATTTCTGAATGTTACAAGCTGCAAAACAAAGAGAAGAGGAAAAATAATTTTGATATTAAAAAGAGAGAGAACGATGGCACAGCTCCTGTTGTTACCAAACATCAAGATTATGATGGGAATGTTTTAGTGGCCTTTACCTGTGATTTTGACACATGTGATGATTAGATTCCTGATTTTGCTTGTAGTTTCCATATGAGCCCATGCAAAGAGTGGTTTCCTACACTTGTTGAACAACATAGAGGTTCCGTGAAAATGGGTAATTATTCACCGTATATAATTTAAGACATTGGCTCTCTCAGGATCAAGATGTTTGATGGCATCATCAGAACATTGTGAGATGTTCGCTAGATTCTAGATTTGAAGAGAAATCTTATATCGTTGAGTACTCTTGATGTTAAAATTTTCAAGTATCAGGGTAGAGACAAACTCATTAAAGTCTCCAAAGGGTCTCATATTGTGATGAAATGTGACTTAAATACATCCAACTTCCTTTACTTCCTTTGAGGTAATACACTTTCAGGTCATGCTAATGTTGTTTCTAGCAAAGTATCTAATTCTCATGCAACTAACCTTTGGCATTTTCATCTGGGGCGCATGAGCGAAACCAGAATGTTGAAGCTCTTCAAAGAGGGCTTATTGGTGGTCAACACATCAACAAGTTGGAGTTTTGTGAGCATTGTTTCTATTGCAAGAAAACAAGAGTGAAGTTTGACACTGCTACTCACAACACAAAACATATACTAGATTATATTCATTTGGATTTGTGCGGAAAGTCCCGCTTTCCGTCTCTTGGAGGTGCTCATTACATGTTGACTATCATTGATGATTACTAGAGGAGGGTTTGGTCATTCTTTATTAAGCATAAATCTGATGTGTTCAATACATTCAAAGAGTGGATTTTATGGAGAACAATTCTGGTATGCGTATCAAGAAGCTGTGTCCTGATAATGGTTTGGAATTCTTATGTGGAGAATTTGACGCTTTATGCAAGTCAGAGGGAATTGCAAGACACTATACTGTCCCTAGCACCCTCAAAAAAATTGCGTTGTTGAACGCATGAGTAGAACAATGTGACGCCCCGGAACCGGTACTATGAGGATCCCAGCGAACCCGCCGAAATCCACACGATATCGATTCTGAGACGCCCTCCGACACGACGTGCGCGACGAATCACACACGTGATGCCAGAGGAATTAACACGAGCGGTAACATTACAATAGGATTACAATAGAGCCCACAAGAGACATATATTACAACAACGACTCCAACGAGTCAAGATATAAATATGCAATACGAAGATCCAAATCATACATAAGATCAAATACGTCCGAGCACGGGCAAGATACAAATTGGACTAAGAGTCCTGAAGATAACCAGTGGCGTCCATAACCCTGCCCAGGCCAAGCCGGAAGGGTAACCTTGCTAACGTCGTCTTCATCAAACATAACTTCATACCTGCCCGGTTATGTCCCAAAGAAGCAGCAATAAGTACGGGTTCGTACTTAACAAGACTTCAGACGTATAAGCATTCCAACCAGTCGCCCTTTGTACTTGAGGAACGCAGGGGACTTAGAGGACACAAGAGGAACGTCATAGGCAATATGGTGGGGTTAAGCGGCAGCGCGCAAGCACTAAAAACCTATAGAGACACTCTACAACAATCGTCTAAACAGAGAAGGTGAGAGAGCGCATAAGCTAGCAGTTCTATACTCTGCAAACATAACACAACCGATGTGTTATCCCCTCGCAAGGAAGTACTTACAAAGGCACTCACACGGTGGACAAGTTTTATTAGGTAACCATTGTAGTAATGCTATATTACTACGTAAGTTATTAGCAAGTTATTAACATCAACATAAAGGTGTAAGTTGTTCTATGATCGAGTTAAACAGCTCCAAGTCGTCCATAACCGCGGACACGGCTTATCAATAATATGTACACCCTGCAGGGGTTGCCCAAATGTAACCATACGCATGCTCGACCCGCTTCTTACAGGCAATGTCTCACAATAAGATTGTTCCCAGTTCAACAAGAAAGTCTAGGGGGGCCACCCAACTAAGCTACCCGTGACGAAGTCCGGCCGTACTCCGAAGCGGACTCAGGGTTTGTGTTAACGGCTAAGCGTGCAAACCACACGCTTCGCTAAACATTCTGCGGGGTACAGTACACAATATAAACACCCGAAGGCAACAGTAAGTTAAGCATGTCATACATGGCATAGGCAAATAAGGTTGTAGCCCCCTTTTCAACTGACTTGAGAAAAGGTAATGAGTGAGGGGGTCCCGATAATCGTCCCCACGTACGGGTAGAGCGCTCAATCTCGGAACAGATAACAAGAACTCGGGACCTAGGAGACATTAGCGAGTCAAAGTTCCGATGCTTTCGCAAAGGGGCTCACAGATGCTTCTGCTTACAATTTTAGTTGTTAACAATTAAGTAAAGCATGTGTATCTCCAACAAATATGTCCATAAACCATGTGTCATGATTCCCCAACAGATAACCCAATAAGATAACAACAACGGTAACAAGATAAAACAACACTAGCATGCACTACGACTCGCAAGGCAGACTCGATAACCAAACAACAGTTGTAGGAGATGGTGGTGGCAATATAGGCTGCTTGAGGTAACATGTGGATAGGACAGGTGACAAGAACGCAACTAAAGGCTAGCATGAGGGAGAAGGCAAAATAAAATAGGTGGGCGACTCCTGCAGGTGCAGGAGTATAGGAAATGTTTGCCTGTTAAAACTTCCCGAGGAACATCCGGAGAACTTGTCGCATCTCACAACACCACTTTGCGATCCTATACAGGAAGAAGCAAATGCTGGAACACACAACGGATGCAAGTCTTACTACTACGGATAAAGAAGATCCAGTATGATCAAATGCAGGCATGCATGACATGGTAGATATGATGCTGTGACGCCCCGGAACCGGTACCATGAGGATTCCAGCGATCCCGCCGAAATCCGCACGATATCGATTCAGAGACGCCCTCCGACGACGTGCGCGAAGAATCACACACGTGATGCCAGAGGAATTAACACGAGCGGTAACATTACAGCAGGATTACAATAGAGCCCACAAGATACATATATTACAACAACAACTCCAACGAGTCAAGATACAAATATACAATACAAAGATCCAAATCATACAGAAGATCATATACGTCCGAGTACGGACAAGATACAAATTGGACTAAGAGTCCTGAAGATAACCGATCCCATAACCCTGCCCAGGCCAAGCCGGAAGGGTAACCTTGCTAACGTCGTCTTCTTCGAACATATCTTCATACCTGCCCGGTTATATCCCGTAGAAGCAGCAATAAGTACGGGTTCGTACTTAACAAGACTTCAAGACGTATAAGCATTTGTCAACCAGTCGTCCTTTGTAATTGAGGCACGCAGGGGACTTAGAGGACGCAAGAGAAACGTCATAGGCAATATGGTGGGGTTAAGCGGCAGCGCAAAGCACTAAAAACCTATAGAGAGACACTCTACAACATTCGTCTAATCGAGAGAAGAGAGAGCGCATAAACTAACAGTTCTATACTCTGCAAACATAACACAGCCGACGTTTTCCCCCTTCGCAAAGAGGTACTTACAAAGGCACCCACACGGTTGTCAAGTTTTAACCATTTATTATTGAAGTCGTGCTAACTTACTACACAAGTTATTATGATTGAAACAACAGGTGTAAGTTGTCTATGATCGAGTCATACAGCTCCAAGTCATCCATAATCGCGGACGCGGCTTATCGATAAGATTGTAACCCTGCAGGGGTGCCCAAATGTGCCCACACGCACGATCAACCCACTTACGACAGCTGGATATCACGACACGCACTCTCCTTCACTACAACAATGTCCAGGAAGCCACCTAACTAAGTTAACTCGTGTCGAAGTCCGGCCGTGCTCCGAAGCGTACTTAGCTGTTTGCGTCTACGGCTTTCGGATGGAAACAGTGCCCGCAGGGTGAATCCATCTTCAGCAATACGTACCGCATCCTACGAGCGTGCAAGAGACGATGGGGTTACAAGGCAACTTGGCTTCCCCAAAAGTAACATCATATCATCTGACCATAAAGAAACAAGCTTGCACGGGAGAAACAAAACAAACATTCAAACTAGTTGTGGCCACTGGACAAAGCTGTAGATTCCGGCAGTGGTCGAGGGGAGACCCGTAAGCATACCCACGTGTGGTTAGAGCGCTCAGTCTCGGAACAGATAACAAGAACTCGGGGTCCTAAGATATTTAGGAAACACAAGTGGGCCGTCATAAAACAAGCAGCTGACCCACCGATGCCTCCGCTAATCAATTATCAACAACTAAAGTAACCATGATTCTTCCCAACATATAACCCGATAAGATAACAATAACGGTAACGAGGTAAAATAGCACTAGCATGCACTACGACTCGCAAGGCAGACTCGATAACCAAACGATGGCCATGGGAGGTGATGGTGGCAATATGGGCTGCTTGAGGTAAAGTGGAAAGGACACGTGACAAGAACGCAACTTAAGGATAGCATGAGGGAGAAAGCAAAATAGGTGAGCGACTCCTGCAGGGACAGGAGTATAGGGGAAATGCTTGCCTGTTAAAGGTTGCCGAGGGACATCCGGAGAACTTGGCGTAGCTCGCATCAACTCAACGGCCTATCCGTGAAGAAGCAAAGCACTGGAACAAACAGCGGATGCACAACTTACTACTACAGCAAAAGAATCGGCATGATGAAGATATGATATGCATGCATGGCATGGCAAACATGATGCGATGCAACTTATCCAATTTAAACGGAACCGGAATTCCGACACACAATTATTAGGTTCAAGTTATTTATCTACCTCGCATATTAAATGTTATTAGCATGGCATAAACATGGCATGAGTGCGCTACGCAAAATTAAATGGAACCGGGATAAGATAACAATCCCGCACAATTCCATATTTAATTAGGTGATTCGCTATTTACCCGAACCCACGAGATACACAATGCAATGCAACATGTATGATTGGTGCAACAAGTTATATACCACATTTATAAAATAGGTTGGTTAGGGTCGGGGTCTCACGGTATCGGAACAAGGATGGTCGCCGGTTTCGGGTTCGGAGAGGAAGAAGATGAAGCCGGGATCTCGGACTTTGGATCCAAGAAGGAGAACTTGGGGTTCCGTCTTCGGTGTTGGTGGCGAACTTGAATTGGCGCCAACGGTTCCCGGGTCAAGGTGCACTTGGTTGTCGGCATCGGCGTACTCGGTTTCGTGGGGAAGAACTCAAAAGATCACTTGTTGCGCCGTGTCGGAGTTAGGCACCACCTCTACAGAGCATCACCTCCACAGCACCATCATCGCAGCAACAACACGCACCAGATCACCACCACTTCGACACACCACCAGGTGAAACGCGGGCGGGAAAAACATGATGTAGAACTCGGAGCCGGGGACGACGGCCAGACGGACGCGGGGAAGTCGCAGCGCTGCAGGTCCTGCTTGAGGAAGAGAGGAAGCAGGGGTCGCGTCAGTGGCGAGGACGTGCGCGTGAAGGAGCTCACGGTCGAGGTCGAGCAGGGAGGCAGGCGCGCTGCAGCACAGAGGAGGTAGCGGCGGGCTTGGGGAGGAGCAGCTGCTGCTGAGGGAGGATGTCACGGCGGCGACCGCGTCCGGGGATTGGAGGGAGGAGGGCTCGCGCGGTCGGCGCTGAAACGGACGAGGTGGCCGCGTCTGGTTACTGGGGACGCGATGGTGGCGGCCGGAGATAGAGCAGAGGGGGCGTGGCTACGCGGCGAGGGGAAGCACGGGGAGGTGGCGGCCGGCGAGCAGAGCTCGGGGAGGGAGCGGAGAGA
Source organism: Lolium multiflorum (assembly GCA_030979885.1). Classification (NCBI taxonomy): domain Eukaryota; kingdom Viridiplantae; phylum Streptophyta; class Magnoliopsida; order Poales; family Poaceae; genus Lolium; species Lolium multiflorum. Next base: position 45,779,585 of record CM061748.1, read on the forward strand.
GGGCATCGCGGGCAGGGACGCGAGCGAGGTCGCTCGACCGAGCAAGGGGAGCGAGGCCACGGGCTCGGGGAAGGGAGGAGCTCGCAGAGGAGCGAGCAGCGAGGCGACGGGGTCAGTCTCCTGCGGGGCCGAGAGAGAGAGGGGGAGGACCCGATCGATTTTGGAAAAGAAGTGGAGGGGGCGGCTGCAAAAAGCCAGGGGAGGGTTTGGTTAGGTTAGGGTTTCTGTGGGGAGGTCCAGGTGGGCCGCCGGCTGGGCCAAGAAGGTGGCCGGTTGGGCTCTGCCTTGGCCTGGCCGGTTGGGGAGGTCTGCCCCCTTTTTTTAATTTTAAAACAGTTTTCTTTTATTATTTACTGGTTGTTTTAAAACCATCTTAAAAATAGTTTTGATACTAGAAAAATACTTAAAAAATATAGTTTTAGTTTGGGGATGAAAAGGAGAGAATACTTTTGGCAATAAAAATAAATTTCAATAAAATAATTTTGGAATTAGAATATGCATGATGCCATGATGACTTGGAACGACACGGAAAAACAAGCAACGGCGAAAAACAAATCTATGGGGTTTTTCCGGGTCGTTACAAACGACACCACTAACAAGGAATCTCGCCCCGAGATTCCACGCCATGGTACGAGGGAAGAGAGGTGAACTATCGGATCTTCAGGCGCCGTGTTGATCTCATCGACACCACTAACAAGAATTGTTGCTCCATGTAGATCGGCGACACCACTAACAAGAAGTCGTTGTTCCTCGGTTGATGATACGCATCCGTCGAGATCCTCCGAAGATCGGACCTAATAGGTGAGGGGCAAAGATCGTCCAACCGGCGTCTAACCTAAGACTCGGAAAACTTAGATAAAAGAGAAGACTCAAAACTCGCAAAGGTAAGAGGAGAAAGAATAGAGGTAAGGAGAAAAATAGAGCTAATCAGATCTATCCAACAATTTTCAGAAAATAGGTTTTGACACTAGACACAACGTCCGTTGGCAAGGTTAACCTACAGCTCGGACTAGTGGGGTATCGTCAACCTGAGGCTCGATACTTGTGACGCCCCGGAACCGGTACCATGAGGATTCCAGCCATCCAAATCCGCACGATATCGATTCAGAGACGCCCTCCGACACGACGTGCGCGAAGAATCACACACGTGATGACAGAGGAATTAACACGAGCATTACACAGGATTACAATAGAGCCCACAAGATACATATATTACAACAACAACTCCAACGAGTCAAGATACAAATATACAATACAAAGATCCAAATCATATAGAAGATCAAATACGTCCGAGTACGGACAAGATACAAATTGGACTAAGAGTCCTGAAGATAACCATGGTCCAAACCCTGCCCAGGCCAAGCCGGAAAGGTAACCTTGCTAACGTCGTCTTCTTCGAACATATCTTCATACCTGCCGGTTATATCCCGTAGAAGCAGCAATAAGTACGGGTTCGTACTTAACAAGACTTCAAGACGTATAAGCATTCGTCAACCAGTCGTCCTTTGTACTTGAGGCACGCAGGGGACTTAGAGGACGCAAGAGGAAAGTCATAGGCAATATGGTGGGGTTAAGCGGCAGCGCACAAGCACTAAAAACCTATAGAGACACTCTACAACATTCGTCTAATCAGAGAAGGGGAGAGAGCGCATAAACTAACAGTTCTATACTCTGCAAACATAACACAGCCGTGTTTCCCCTTCGCAAAGAGGTACTTACAAAGGCACCCACACGGTTGTCAAGTTTTAACCATTTATTATTGAAGTCGTGCTAACTTACTACACAAGTTATTATGATTGAAACAACAGGTGTAAGTTGTCTATGATCGAGTCATACAGCTCCAAGTCATCCATAACCGCGGACACGGCTTATCGATAAGATTGTAACCCTGCAGGGTGCCCAAATGTGCCCACACGCTCGATCAACCCAAACGGGTGGATATCACGACATGCACTCTCCTTCACTACAACAATGTCCAGGAAGCCACCTAACTAAGTTAACTCGTGTCGAAGTCCGGCCGTGCTCCGCACTTAGCTGTTTGCGTCTACGGCTTTCGGATGGAAACAGTGCCCGCAGGGTGAATCCATCTTCAGCAATACGTACCGCATCCTACGAGCGTGCAAGAGACGATGGGGTTACAAGGCAACTTGGCTTCCCCAAAAGTAACATCATATCATCTGACCATAAAGAAACAAGCTTGCACGCCCGGGAGAAACAAAACAAACATTCAAACTAGTTGTGGCCACTGGACAAAGCTGTAGATTCCGGCAGTGGTCGAGGGGAGACCCGGTAAGCATACCCACGTGTGGTTAGAGCGCTCAGTCTCGGAACAGATAACAAGAACTCGGGGTCCTAAGATATTTAGGAAACACAAGTGGGCCGTCATAAAACAAGCAGCTGACCCACCGATGCCTCCGCTAATCAATTATCAACAACTAAAGTAACCATGATTCTTCCCAACATATAACCCGATAAGATAACAATAACGGTAACGAGGTAAAATAGCACTAGCATGCACTACGACTCGCAAGGCAGACTCGATAACCAAACGATGGCCATGGGAGGTGATGGTGGCAATATGGGCTGCTTGAGGTAAAGTGGAAAGGACACGTGACAAGAACGCAACTTAAGGATAGCATGAGGGAGAAAGCAAAATAGGTGAGCGACTCGAGGACGGGAGTATAGAAATGCTTGCTGTTAAAGGTTGCCGAGGGACATCCGGAGAACTTGGCGTAGCTCGCATCAACTCAACGGCCTATCCGTGAAGAAGCAAAGCACTGGAACAAACAGCGGATGCACAACTTACTACTACAGCAAAAGAATCGGCATGCATGCATGGCATGGCAAACATGATGCGATGCAACTTATCCAATTTAAACGGAACCGGAATTCCGACACACAATTATTAGGTTCAAGTTATTTATCTACCTCGCATATTAAATGTTATTAGCATGGCATAAACATGGCATGAGTGCGCTACGCAAAATTAAATGGAACCGGGATAAGATAACAATCCCGCACAATTCCATATTTAATTAGGTGATTCGCTATTTACCCGAACCCACGAGATACACAATGCAATGCAACATGTATGATTGGTGCAACAAGTTATATACCACATTTATAAAATAGGTTGGTTAGGGTCGGGGTCTCACGGTATCGGAACAAGGATGGTCGCCGGTTTCGGGTTCGGAAAGGAAGAAGATGAAGCCGGGATCTCGGACTTTGGATCCAAGAAGGAGAACTTGGGGTTCCGTCTTCGGTGTTGGTGGCGAACTTGAATTGGCGCCAACGGTTCCCGGGTCAAGGTGCACTTGGTTGTCGGCATCGGCGTACTCGGTTTCGTGGGGAAGAACTCAAAAGATCACTTGTTGCGCCGTGTCGGAGTTAGGCACCACCTCTACAGAGCATCACCTCCACAGCACCATCATCGCAGCAACAACACGCACCAGATCACCACCACTTCGACACACCACCAGGTGAAACGCGGGCGGGAAAAACATGATGTAGAACTCGGAGCCAGGGACGACGGCCAGACGGACGCGGGGAAGTCGCAGCGCTGCAGGTCCTGCTTGAGGAAGAGAGGAAGCAGGGGTCGCGTCAGTGGCGAGGACGTGCGCGTGAAGGAGCTCACGGTCGAGGTCGAGCAGGGAGGCAGGCGCGCTGCAGCACAGAGGAGGTAGCGGCGGGCTTGGGGAGGAGCAGCTGCTGCTGAGGGAGGATGTCACGGCGGCGACCGCGTCCGGGGATTGGAGGGAGGAGGGCTCGCGCGGTCGGCGCTGAAACGGACGAGGTGGCCGCGTCTGGTTACTGGGGACGCGATGGTGGCGGCCGGAGATAGAGCAGAGGGGGCGTGGCTGCGCGGCGAGGGGAAGCACGGGGAGGTGGCGGCCGGCGAGCAGAGCTCGGGGAGGGAGCGGAGAGAGGGCGTCGCGGGCAGGGACGCGAGCGAGGTCGCTCGACCGAGCAAGGGGAGCGAGGCCACGGGCTCGGGGAAGGGAGGAGCTCGCAGAGGAGCGAGCAGCGAGGCGACGGGGTCAGTCTCCTGCGGGGCCGAGAGAGAGAGGGGGAGGACCCGATCGATTTTGGAAAAGAAGTGGAGGGGGCGGCTGCAAAAAGCCAGGGGAGGGTTTGGTTAGGTTAGGGTTTCTGTGGGGAGGTCCAGGTGGGCCGCCGGCTGGGCCAAGAAGGTGGCCGGTTGGGCTCTGCCTTGGCCTGGCCGGTTGGGGAGGTCTGCCCCCTTTTTTTAATTTTAAAACAGTTTTCTTTTATTATTTACTGGTTGTTTTAAAACCATCTTAAAAATAGTTTTGATACTAGAAAAATACTTAAAAAATATAGTTTTAGTTTGGGGATGAAAAGGAGAGAATACTTTTGGCAATAAAAATAAATTTCAATAAAATAATTTTGGAATTAGAATATGCATGATGCCATGATGACTTGGAACGACACGGAAAAACAAGCAACGGCGAAAAACAAATCTATGGGGTTTTTCCGGGTCGTTACAAACGACACCACTAACAAGGAATCTCGCCCCGAGATTCCACGCCATGGTACGAGGGAAGAGAGGTGAACTACCGGATCTTCAGGCGCCGTGTTGATCTCATCGACACCACTAACAAGAATTGTTGCTCCATGTAGATCGGCGACACCACTAACAAGAAGTCGTTGTTCCTCGGTTGATGATACGCATCCGTCGAGATCCTCCGAAGATCGGACCTAATAGGTGAGGGGCAAAGATCGTCCAACCAGCGTCTAACCTAAGACTCGGAAAACTTAGATAAAAGAGAAGACTCAAAACTCGCAAAGGTAAGAGGAGAAAGAATAGAGGTAAGGAGAAAAATAGAGCTAATCAGATCTATCCAACGAATTTTCAGAAAATAGGTTTTGACACTAGACACAACGTCCGTTGGCAAGGTTAACCTACAGCTCGGACTAGTGGGGTATCGTCAACCTGAGGCTCTGATACCAACTTGTGACGCCCCGGAACCGGTACCATGAGGATTCCAGCGATCCCGCCGAAATCCGCACGATATCGATTCAGAGACGCCCTCCGACACGACGTGCGCGAAGAATCACACACGTGATGACAGAGGAATTAACACGAGCGGTAACATTACATCAGGATTACAATAGAGCCCACAAGATACATATATTACAACAACAACTCCAACGAGTCAAGATACAAATATACAATACAAAGATCCAAATCATACAGAAGATCATATACGTCCGAGTACGGACAAGATACAAATTGGACTAAGAGTCCTGAAGATAACCAGTAGCGTCCAAAACCCTGCCCAGGCCAAGCCGGAAAGGTAACCTTGCTAACGTCGTCTTCTTCGAACATATCTTCATACCTGCCCGGTTATATCCCGTAGAAGCAGCAATAAGTACGGGTTCGTACTTAACAAGACTTCAAGACGTATAAGCATTCGTCAACCGGTCGTCCTTTGTACTTGAGGCAGGGGACTTAGAGGACGCAAGAGGAAAGTCATAGGCAATATGGTGGGGTTAAGCGGCAGCGCACAAGCACTAAAAACCTATAGAGACACTCTACAACATTCGTCTAATCAGAGAAGGGGAGAGAGCGCATAAACTAACAGTTCTATACTCTGCAAACATAACACAGCCGACGTTTTCCCCCTTCGCAAAGAGGTACTTACAAAGGCACCCACACGGTTGTCAAGTTTTAACCATTTATTATTGAAGTCGTGCTAACTTACTACACAAGTTATTATGATTGAAACAACAGGTGTAAGTTGTCTATGATCGAGTCATACAGCTCCAAGTCATCCATAACCGCGGACGCGGCTTATCGATAAGATTGTAACCCTGCAGGGGTGCCCAAATGTGCCCACACGCACGATCAACCCACTTACGACAGGTGGATATCACGACACGCACTCTCCTTCACTACAACAATGTCCAGGAAGCCACCTAACTAAGTTAACCCGTGTCGAAGTCCGGCCGTGCTCCGAAGCGGACTTAGCTGTTTGCGTCTACGGCTTTTGGATGGAAACTGTGCCCGCAGGGTGAATCCATCTTCAGCAATACGTACCGCATCCTACGAGCGTGCAAGAGATGACGGGGTTACAAGGCAACATGGCTTCCCCAAAAGTAACATCATATCATCTGACCATAAAGAAACAAGCTTGCCGGGAGAAACAAAACAAACATTCAAACTAGTTGTGGCCACTGGACAAAGCTGTAGATTCCGGCAGTGGTCGAGGGGAGACCCGGTAAGCATACCCACGTGTGGTTAGAGCGCTCGGTCTCGGAACAGATAACAAGAACTCGGGGTCCTAAGATATTTAGGAAACACAAGTGGGCCGTCATAAAACAAGCAGCTGACCCACCGATGCCTCCGCTAATCAATTATCAACAACTAAAGTAACCATGATTCTTCCCAACATATAACCCGATAAGATAACAATAACGGTAACGAGGTAAAACAACACTAGCATGCACTACGACTCGCAAGGCAGACTCGATAACCAAACGATGGCCATGGGAGGTGATGGTGGCAATATGGGCTGCTTGAGGTAAAGTGGAAAGGACACGTGACAAGAACGCAACTTAAGGATAGCATGAGGAGAAAGCAAAATAGGTGAGCGACTCTGCAGGGGGAGTATAGGGGAAATGCTTGCCTGTTAAAAGTTGCCGAGGGACATCCAGAGAACTTGGCGTAGCTCGCATCAACTCAACGGCCTATCCGTGAAGAAGCAAAGCACTGGAACAAACAGCGGATGCACAACTTACTACTACAGCAAAAGAATCGGCATGATGAAGATATGATATGCATGCATGGCATGGCAAACATGATGCGATGCAACTTATCCAGTTTAAACGGAACCGGAATTCCGACACACAATTATTAGGTTCAAGTTATTTATCTACCTCGCATATTAAATGTTATTAGCATGGCATAAACATGGCATGAGTGCGCTACGCAAAATTAAATGGAACCGGAATAAGATAACAATCCCGCACAATTCCATATTTAATTAGGTGATTCGCTATTTACCCGAACCCACGAGATACACAATGCAATGCAACATGTATGATTGGTGCAACAAGTTATATACCACATTTATAAAATAGGTTGGTTAGGGTCGGGGTCTCACGGTATCGGAACAAGGATGGTCGCCGGTTTCGGGTTCGGAGAGGAAGAAGATGAAGCCGGGATCTCGGACTTTGGATCCAAGAAGGAGAACTTGGGGTTCCGTCTTCGGTGTTGGTGGCGAACTTGAATTGGCGCCAACGGTTCCCGGGTCAAGGTGCACTTGGTTGTCGGCATCGGCGTACTCGGTTTCGTGGGGAAGAACTCAAAAGATCACTTGTTGCGCCGTGTCGGAGTTAGGCACCACCTCTACAGAGCATCACCTCCACAGCACCATCATCGCAGCAACAACACGCACCAGATCACCACCACTTCGACACACCACTAGGTGAAACGCGGACGGGAAAAACATGATGTAGAACTCGGAGCCGGGGACGACGGCCAGACGGACGCGGGGAAGTCGCAGCGCTGCAGGTCCTGCTTGAGGAAGAGAGGAAGCAGGGGTCGCGTCAGTGGCGAGGACGTGCGCGTGAAGGAGCTCACGGTCGAGGTCGAGCAGGGAGGCAGGCGCGCTGCAGCACAGAGGAGGTAGCGGCGGGCTTGGGGAGGAGCAGCTGCTGCTGAGGGAGGATGTCACGGCGGCGACCGCGTCCGGGGATTGGAGGGAGGAGGGCTCGCGCGGTCGGCGCTGAAACGGACGAGGCGGCCGCGTCTGGTTACTGGGGACGCGATGGTGGCGGCCGGAGATAGAGCAGAGGGGGCGTGGCTGCGCGGCGAGGGGAAGCACGGGGAGGTGGCGGCCGGCGAGCAGAGCTCGGGGAGGGAGCGGAGAGAGGGCGTCGCGGGCAGGGACGCGAGCGAGGTTGCTCGACCGAGCAAGGGGAGCGAGGCCACGGGCTCGGGGAAGGGAGGAGCTCGCAGAGGAGCGAGCAGCGAGGCGACGGGGTCAGTCTCCTGCGGGGCCGAGAGAGAGGGGGGGAGGACCCGATCGATTTTGGAAAAGAAGTGGAGGGGGGCTGCAAAAAGCCAGGGGAGGGTTTGGTTAGGTTAGGGTTTCTGTGGGGAGGTCCAGGTGGGCCGCCGGCTGGGCCAAGAAGGTGGCCGGTTGGGCTCTGCCTTGGCCTGGCCGGTTGGGGAGGTCTGCCCCCTTTTTTTTAATTTTAAAACAGTTTTCTTTTATTATTTACTGGTTGTTTTAAAACCATCTTAAAAATAGTTTTGATACTAGAAAAATACTTAAAAAATATAGTTTTAGTTTGGGGATGAAAAGGAGAGAATACTTTTGGCAATAAAAATAAATTTCAATAAAATAATTTTGGAATTAGAATATGCATGATGCCTTGATGACTTGGAACGACACGGAAAAACAAGCAACGACGAAAAACAAATCTATGGGGTTTTTCCGGGTCATTACAGATGCGATGCAACTTATCCATTTAAGTGGAGTCGGAACCCCGGACAAGCAATTGAGGTTGGAGTTGCATTTCTACCGGTAAAGTTAATGGTTGATTAGCATGGCATAACATGGTAGGGGTGCGCTACTTCAATATTAAACGGAGCGGGGAAACCCTAGTCGGTGTCCGAAATACTCCGCATATATGTGGGGTGAACATGCACAAACTATCACGTCACGACATGATGCAGGATTCAAATAGGCATATGGATGTCATATTCTTGTTCCTTATGTTTTTCTGATCAATTTTCATATATAACACTTTTTATTTTGAATTACCAATTAAAAGATATTAGCAGATTAGTTTTTAGTATATAAATATGGAGAAAAGATTTTATTTTAAATAGAAAAGGGCGCAAATATATTTCTATAATTACACTAACGCCGTTAATGATATTTGTGATGAGTTTTGTGTGAAGGAAGTTTGCAAGTGTAGGGAGAGAAGAATGATGCAAATAGATGAACGATGGTCAAAAGCTTAAGCTTGGGGATGTCCCCTAAACCCCCCCAAGAAATATCCAAGAAGTACAAGCGTCAAAGCTTGGGGATGCCCAAGGCATCCCCTCTTCATCAACAAAAAGCACCAGGTTATTTTTCAATGCGCTATATTTTTATTGCTTCATGCATTATGTGTTATTCTTGGAGCGTCTTTATTTTCTGTTGTGTGTGTTTGGTTTTCAATAAAGAAGGACCCCATCATACTTTTATTTGTCTTGGAGAGAGACACGCTCCACCTGATTAGCTCTCTGGTTTTATTGCTTATTATTCATGAGAGTGGTTTCAAATAAGTTGATTGGTGTTGGAAGAGTAGAGAAAAAATTCTTCGTGCGTGATTAGATGCAAATGGAAGCTTTATAGACCGTGGCATTTATTTTAGCATGACGTGTTAGATGTTTTTGCGAGCTTACCAATTATGTGAGTATCGTGAATCGTTTCAAATAGCTGAGAGTGTTTATTGTGCCATTAAAAGTTTCATGCATTGTTTTTAGTATAGAAAGCATTTTATAGTGGTGAAAATATTTCCCTGCAAATGTTTCAATTGGGTCGACTTGGCGCATGCTTGCACCATGTTGTGACTATCAAATAGTCAATTTTGCCTCTATGATCATTTAGTTTTTGACTTGTGATATCACTTTATGGTTTGATCAATTTGTTTTGTCGCTATGCATGATTATGACCATTATTGCTCTCTTAGACGATCGCATCCAATATTTTTGCTAGCCTCCATTTGTATTGAGTATGTGCTCTACTCATGCATCCGACCACCATAAACCAAGTTGCTCCAGGCGTGTCCACCATATCAACCTATTTTGTGGTATTTCATTGCCACTTCGCAAGTGTTTACTTATGTGCTACCTTTAAAATTTCAAATCGCTATTCGTTTTGTGTAACTTTTTGCTCATGGTAAATTGTGATTTTAATTATTATAACGCTTGTTGTGCGGTAACCATGCTGACATGGGGACGCCTTCATCATATCATTTTGTTGATTATCATGTGAGTTGCTATGCATACTCATCTTGGCTGAAGTAAATGTGGTAAATTTTCCATGAGTTGCTTTATCCATAATTGTTAGAGAAGAACATTGGGCCGCTAACGAAAGCCATGCTAACATGGTGTAAGTTTCAGCTCGACTAAAACGCCTCAATATCATTCGAGATAATATTGTTTTTGAATGCTTAAAGCATTAAAAAAGAGGTAGTCCATGTCTGTTGTCTTTGTTTTCCCGGTATGGATGTTCTGGTTGAGATATTCCCAAGCTGAGATATCATAAGTGGAATTGTCTCCTAGAGCCTTTGTACAGGAAGCAAAGAGATAACCCTTTGTGACACTTGGTAGAAACATATGCATACGATGATAATCTTTGGGAACACGAACTAAATAGGCCGATGTGTGAGTACTATTAGTATATTGTGCATGAGACAAGCAATTTTATAAGAATTCCAATTGCATGAAATATTTTTCACTACCGTTGACTTGAGTGCACTTCTCAAATTGCATTTTCAATATCTCTATGATTTCAAAATGAAAAGCTCTAGTACATGAGTAATTCCACCTGCCTCTCAAAGAGAGACTTTCTTTTACTTCCATGTCGAGTCTCCACTTTCTTGCTATATGCATATTCTTATGAGAGCATAGTTGTCATTCTTAGTTTAATGTGCATGGTCCCAAGATTTTATTGATTGATTCGTCATTATGGTATGACTTGTCTCAAATTACTTGTATCTAGTCACCCTTGAACTTTAAAGGTGTCCAAGCATTTATGTTTTGCTTTCAATATGGACAAGTTGAATACCACTTTGTGTTTCTTCTAAGCTCTAGACAATCACTTTACTTTCCATGCACTTTATACATTGTGTTTTGTTTGATTTACTTTTCATTATTCCAGCATGGTTTCTAAGTTCATTGCAATATTATATCTACCATGTTCACTGTTTAAAAAATCGGCCGAGATACCAATTTATCGGCTGATTTATCGTGAATCGGGTGATAACCGATAAGATTTTAGCATCCTGGCTAATTTATCGCTACACCGATATTTTGGCCGATTTTCATACTGATGACCGATATTTTGGCCGATTTTCAATGAAATTTCGCTGAAATTCGGTATGGCAGTCGTTATTTTGTTATATTGTCTTGTAGAACTATACATTATCTCAAAATTTCCATTTTTATTGATTCAAATGCAAGGAATCAAGGTAATACTTCTGTAATGCTTCAATATTATCTATGCATAGCATATTATAGAAAATTTAGTGCTGAAAATTGGAATTTATAAAAAATTAAGCCGATAAATGATCGACCGATAAAATCGATTAATCATCCGATAAGCGATTAATCTCCATTTTGAGGCTGACCAATAAGTTAGCGATTCACGGTTTCTTGAAAATTGACCATGTTGATGTTATTATGATCCCAGCTCTATGTGCTTTTACTATTGAATGATCATGATTGTGTGATAGCGTGTCACTACAAAAATTATTTTTGTTTGGGGGTGTTGATACGTTGCAAACGTATCTACAATTTTTGATGCTCCATGCTTGTTTTGCACCAATTCCAACATGTTTTATAGGCACTTTGTATCATATTATATCATTATTTGGACTAACCTATTAACAAGTGCCACAGTGCCAGTTTTTGTTTATTATGTCTGTTTATTGCAGAAATAGGCCAAAAATGAAAGTGCTCGGAAAAATCTGAAAATTCACCAAAATTCTTATTCACCACACCGGGAGCCGGAAGGGGAGTACGGGAGAGCCACGGGGTGGCTATACATGGGTCAGCACGGCCTGGCCCGCCACCCCTGCCCCATGTATTCCCCTCGAGCACCGCCTCGCGTCGCCTCTTCGCCTATAAGAAGCTCCTGACCCTAAAATTTACGAGGCGTAACTTTTCCATGCAAGAAGAGCTCCGTAGCCACCGTCATCGCCGAAACCAAGTTCGGGGGACAGAAGTCTCTCTTTCGGCACCCTGCCGGGACGGGGAAGTGCCCCCGGAGCCATCGCCATCGACTCCACCGTCATCTTCATCGTCATCGCTGCCTCCTATGATGAAGGCTAAGGGCGTACCGGTAGCTATGTGGTTTCTCTCTCTCTGTGATATGATCTTTTATGTGATCGTGGGCTTTGTAATCTAGATGTTGTTGTGCTACTCTAGTGTTTTATCATAAGAACTTTGGGGTCAGCGTGATCGCGGTATGTACCGTGTGTGCCTCCCTTATGAATTTTGTAATGTTAGTTCCTCCTATGTGACATAGGCATCCCCAATGGGCCTGCCGAAGATGGTACCCGGGGTTTACTGAAGGCCCGCGACCCGAAGGATAAGAAGATTCGGAAGCCCAAGATACTATTAAGGAAAGCTAGAGTTGTAATAGGAAGCATTATTTGTAATCTCGCGGGACGAGTTAGAAACCCTCCCGAACTCTGTAAACTTGTGTATCACGAATCCCTCGGCTCCGCCTCCTATATAAGGCGGAGTCGAGGGACAAAGAAAGGATCGAATCATTGTCTCACAAACCCTAGTTTTCATATCGTCGACTTTTCGGCTGAAACCTTCGAGATCTACTTACCCTCTAAATCCAACGAAACCCTAGTCTACAACTCGTAGGCATTGACAAGTTAATCCCTTGTCAATTGGCGCCGTCCGTGGGGTCTAGAGATGACAAGGAGCTGATCTCGATGGCACGTTCAAAATCGTCGACTTCGTCGGTAGCAAGCAACACCATGGACAGAGGTAAACAGGTCGAAACTGATCTCATTGATTTTGTTCCTCACCCGCCCTCCCGTTTGGATGCATATGCGTATCTGGAGGAGCCCATCAGATGACGTTCGGAAAGTTCCACTTCCGGTGAAAGAAGCGTATCGTCTCGAAATTCGCTCTCGTCGGGATTATCGGCGGTCGATTCTGATTTTTCGATCAACATGTCAACCGAGTCAAGCGGCGAGGAAACTTCATCACCACGCTTCATCAGCACAGAGCAAGCGAAAGCTCGCCAAGATCTTCAGCGACATGTCTTTCGAGTCATGGACTCCTATATAAGCGACGACTCGGCGACATCGACAGCTTCAACTTCATCGACAGATCCATCACTGTTGAAAAGGTCTTCACCAATCTCTATGATGGTGTCACCAAACTCGACAAAATTCAAAATCCAAAATATCATCAGATTTACGCAATTGGAGAACCAAGCCGGACAGAACCAGGCGGTGAGGCTTTCGACGATGCGGGAAATCCGTATGTCGATCCCTGGATCTCACGCGAGGTTTGGGGACAAAATATATCGGACCAGGAACACGAGAGATGGTGCGATTTCCGCAGGCAGTGTGGGATAGAGTCGCAAGAGCCATTGATGGCACAGAACCAATGACTATTACGGCGACACCTGAGGAGCTACAAGCGTATCAATATGGCTCACGTACCAGAGAGAACTCGAGAAGCAGAAAATCGAGTTGGACATAAGGCGAGGAAGCAGCATCTGCATCAAGCAGGCGAAGAGCGGATGAGTCGACAATCGGGAACTTCGGAGATAGCCACAGAGAAGCTCGAGAGAGCAAGATCTCGGCTGCAAAATATACAGACGAAAGAGACTTTAATTCAAAACCTCGTATGTCTTTTATGTCAATCGACACGAGGGGGAATATTATTCCAAAAACACCGGAAGCGGGATACATGGCAACGCAAGCTTTCATCCAGCGTCCAGCCCACCTCGAGACAAGAAGCGTTGTATAACATGGCCATGGCGGGGATGTGGAGCCACAGGAGCGCGTTTGCAGCTGCACCTCAGAAGGAAGCGCAAGGCAAAATAGTGCGCGACCTGCTACGGCATGCAAGATCCACCAAGAGCAAGTGGAGTCAGAGATACGGCGACTCGGGCCAGAGTGGATAGAGCGCGACAAGATAGAAGGAAACATCGGCATTCACGGAAGTTCTTGAAGAAGATATGTGTGGACTCCGGTGTTTTACAAGACGGGAAAAACTCGAGTCCGTCAGGATTCAAGTTACACGATAGTTTCAAGAAATTCGACGACTGCAAGATCCAGAGGATTGGCTAGTCGACTACCTCGAGAGACAGTGAAATTGATGGTGGAACCGAGCAACGGCCATGCAAGCATTCGAATACACTGGCGAGAGCAAGATCCTGGATAAAGAAGCTTCCTCAGGGATCCATCGACAGTGGACAGTTTCGAGGAGGTGTTCGTGGGCAAAATCAACACTGCAAAAAACGGCATCACTAGAAGAGCTGAGATCATGTCGACAAAAGCATGATGAATCAATGAGAAAATACATCCAAAGGTGGAACATCATTAAAAACTCGGCAGAGAATATATCGACGAGAGAGCAATAGATGCGTTTGTGGCAGGAATTCGACGAGGAGATTTTGTAGAAGACTTGGGGAGAACTAATCCAAGACAGTGTCAGCGCGATGGAGATAGCAAACAGATGTGCAGACGGAGAAGATGTTGTTCACAATAAGCGACATAGGTCACCAGAGGAGGACCGTAGTCGAAATTTTCAAAATAGACGACGATTTCCTCGACAGTACTCGAGCTATGATGCTCTTGGCCAAATTTCGGCCGGTTTTTGAGGAAGTGCTGGAGGAAGCAATAGGGATGACTATCAAAGGAGCAACGAGCAGCGAGGCGACAATAGAGATGATTCCCGAAATAACAGACAAAATAATGGGCCAAGGTTTCGAGAGACCTGTATCTCCCGAGATATGATGAACGGGCCGTGTCAGATGCACTTTTATCTCGACAGCAATGGGAAGAGGCAGTCGGGACATCTGCACAGAAGGGCATCAAAATTTTTGAACATTGCTAAGGTTTGAGGGCAGCCAATGCTCAGGCGACAAATAGAAACCCTCAAGGGCCTAGGAGTGAGATCCACTTGCCACCTCCTCCCGCGATCACGGACGAAAATCGACATTAGCTAAGAATAGCGGCAGCACCACACCCACGTCCATATGTTGATACTAACTCCAATGGCGCGGTCTCGATGATTCAGAAAGCTAGGCCATCTAATAGGGCTCGAGAAGGTAATCTCGCGGCAAGTGTTCATGGCAGAAACCTCCACCAACGGTTGAGTACTTAAATTGTCGGGGGCAAGACATTGGCTTCACAATAGCGGATCCCCAGGCAAGTTCCTCGACAGGCAATCAGCACTTATCTTACCCGCAGTAATTGGAGGATTCGATGTATCTCGAGTGTTTATAGATGGCGGCAGCAGTTTAAACCTTATGTATGCAGATACGCTAAGGAAGATGAACATCTCCCTAGCAAATTTGAAACCAACAGACACACGTTTTCGGCATCACACCAGAGAAGCCAAGTTACCACTTGGGGAGGATCAATCTCGACGTTCGGTTTGGGACCCGAGAAAACTACAGGATAGAAAGGTTGGAATTTGAAGTTGTGGATTTCCCATCGCAATATCACGCTTTGTTGGGACGACCAGCATATGCGGGTTTATGGCAGTTCCACATTACGTACTTATTATGGAGGCTACACAGGCATAAGGGACCAATCACGGTCAAAGGAAGCCGCTAGCGATAAATGTGACAAGGATTTTCATCGGCTGTCAAACTTTCGGGATGCAAGCGAGAATACATGGCGTCGAGGCTTACAACTGATTATGACGTGCTGCCAGATGTAGGGAGGCCTAACAAGGAACCAACCTTCAACACCGCAAAAGATTCCAAGGAGGTGCAGATTCACCTGACACATCCGAAGAAAATGACGTCCATCGCGACAAACATGGACCTCGCATAGGAAAGCGCTCGTCGAGTTCCTCGTGAGCCTTGGAAAATCTTGCGGTGTCGGTGACATGCCGGGAGTACCTAGGGAACTTGCGAGAACCACCTAAACTTGGATCAATAGCGAGACCAATCAAGCAACCTACAGGCGTTTTCGGACCAAACCGCAAGCTATGCTGTCGAAATTGATCGACTAAGAGAAGCTGGTTTCATTAAGGAGCTGCATACCAGAGGCCACATGGGTACAAACCCAGTGCTGGTCCCGAAGAAATACTAAAGTCCTTTGCATGTGTCGACTTTACGTGTCTAAACAAACACTATCCAAAGGATCACTTTCCCCTCCCAAGGATCGATCAAATCATCGACTCTACGGCAGGATGTGAATGTCTTTCCTTCTTGGATGCATACTCTGGTTATAACCAGATCAGATTGAAAGAAGAGGATGAGGTTAAAACAGCGTTCATTACACCTTACGGCGTGTTTTTCTATAGAACAATGCCCTTTGGTCTGAAAAACGCGGGAGCAACATATCAGCGGATGATGCGAAGTGTTTGGCACACAGATTGGGAAAACGTGCAAGTAGTTGACCGTCGTCATAACATCAAAAAAGGGACAACGTTAATCGAGGACTTGAAGGAAACCTTCGACAACCTCGACAGGTTGTCTCAAGCTGAATCCGACGAAGTGTTCATTCGGCGTCCCTGTGGAGGAACTTCTCGGGTTCCTGGTCTCAGCAAGAGGATTGAAGCTAATCCCGAAAAAATCCACTATCTAACAATGAGGAAGCCAACAAAGTTGAAGAAATACGACGACTAGCGGGCGCGTATGACTTTAATGGGTCATGTTCGAGAGTGGGAGAAAGGCATTACCGTTCTACACATAATCAAACAAGGAGAGAAGTTCCGGTGGAGGAAGCAGATAGGGCTTTCGAGAATCTTAACGCACAATTTACACTACCAATCTTGGTGGTAGCCAAAGAAGAACCCTGTTGTTATACATTGCGTACACCCAAGTGGTCAGCACGTCGCTAGTTGTCGAAGAAGAAGAAGGAAAACTACATGGAGTGCAGAGACCGGTATATTTCATCAGTGAAGTTTTATCGCCTTCAAAACAGCGGTACCCGCAGTATCAGAAACTAGCATATGGAGTGTTTACAACTACAAGAAAATTGCGGCACTATTTTTTGGCGCATCCGATAATAGTGGTCAACGTGGCGCCTCTATCCAATATATTAAACAATCCAGAAGCTACAGGTCGTGTCTCCCTTTGGGGAATAGAACTTTCTCCTCGGGACATCACGTATGAAAAAAAAACAATAAAGTCGCAAATTCTGCGATTTCAGCAGCGAGTGGATGGAGCTGCAAAATACGGGACCGAATTTATCGAGAACCTGGACTATGAACAGATGGATCCAGAGGTTAGAGGCTGGAGCAGGCGTGATACTTATATCACCTGAAGGCGACAAATTATATCTTACGGATGACGTTCCCAAAACGCATCTAACAATGAGGCGGAGAAACTCTTATACACGGGATGAAGATGGCGAAGGCTTGTGGTGCAACGCGACTGAAAATCTTTGGCGACTCACAATTGGTGGCTCAAAAAGTTATGAACCAATGTGATGCAGTCAATGATAGCATGATAGCATACAAAGAAGTGTACAATGAGCTCGAGAAGTTGTTTGACGGATGCGAGGTAAATCACATCCAGCGGGCTGATAATGATGAAGCCGATGTTCTTAACATAGAGACTTGATGTCTTGCAATTCACGGGTGTGTTCTGGGAGGAGATAACAGAGAGATCTACAAAGTCGAAGAATTCAAAGAAGAAGGAGAAGGATGAGAAATCCTCGGGGGCTGTGAAAGAAACACTGGGAGAAGAAGAAGAACAGGACCTAGTATTAATGGTGCAAATTCCATGGATGCAAGCGTACATATCATATATCCTAAGGAAAACAATACCCGACGACCCAGTTGAAGCAAGGCGAGTTATTAGACGATCCAAAGCTTTTACGGTGGTCAAGGGAGCTGTACAAACGAAGTATTTCGGGTGTGTTACAAAGGTGCGTTACACCCGGAGAAGGAAGGATAATCTTGAAGGACGTCCACGAAGGAATATGTGGTCATCACGCGAAGTCGAGCTATTGCAGCCAAGGTTTCGAGCTGGATTTTCTTGTTGACAGCAATCGAGCCTACGAAAGAGATAATACGAACTTGTGATTGCAGAGATTTTGGCAGCCCTCTCCGGTGGCGGAGCGATGCAATACCATTGTCTTGGCCCTTTGCTCAATGGGGCCTCGATATGGTGGGAAAGTTACACAAGGCCTCGCCAGGAGGATACGAGTATATGCTCGATGCTGTGACAAATTCACCAAGTGGATAGAAGCAAAGCCGATAAATTCACCAGACGCAGCATCAGCAATAAAGTTCGTGAAAAGCATTGTTTTTCGATTTGGAGTACCTCATAGCATCGTCACAGACAATGGCAGTAACTTCACATCCAAGGAATTCAAGGCATACTGTGCAGACGTGGGCATCAAATTGCACTTCGCATCAGTTGCGCATCGCAATAAGCCAAGTCGAAAGCGATGGTATCATCTGTGATGGTATCAAGAAAGCATTATGGCCATTGGAAAAAGCTCGACATACGACCAGAGGAGCTGTGTGTTGTGGAGTATCCAGAACAACACCAAATACGGCGACACGGGAGACTCCGTTTTCTGGTCCATGGAGCATAGGCAGTACTGCCGATAGAAATAGAGCATGATTCTCCAAGAGTCACGGAGTACAATGAAGAAACTTCCAGAAAAGCATTAGAAGACGATGTCGATGCATTGGACGAAGCTCGAGATGAGGTACTATCACGGGTCACCAAGTACCAGCAAGACCTGAAAAATTACCACAGTCGACGTTTGCGACCAAGATCCTTTCAGGTTGGAGACTTAGTTCTGCGACTCAATCAAAATAGTACGGAAAAACTCGAGTCGCCATGGCTTGGCCCTTACATCGCAAGTAATCGAAGGAGGAGCGTACGGATAAAGAACAAAAAGATGGGGGTCAGAAAAACCCTGGAATGTGGCGCAGCTAAGGCGTTTTACGCCTAGAGAATCGAAATATAGTCCTCCTTGTAAAAATACAATGTCCTGAAACGCCCGCGAGTTTTCAGACGCACTCTTTTCTTTTAAGGGCCGAGTGGGGCCGGAAAAGGTTTTTAATGAGGTGGGCTCGCGGTGCTGCAATATAATAAAGATAGTTGAGATATATATCTTTTTCTTCGACAGGCTCGGGGGCTTATGCCCCAGAGCTACAATATATATTATCAAAAATATTTCGCCTTGGTGTAAAACACCTCGCAAATTAAATAAAGATACAAAATAGTGATCAACAAAAAAGGCTCGGGGGCTCGTACCCGCAAGATATAGCACACTCAATATAATTTATTTTTCCTGGGTTCAACCTCGTTTACACAATAAAGAAAATCGCCACCGAAAACACTCGGCGGCTCAATAAAGAAAAAGAAAGGAATACATCTTTCATAGCTTTACAATATACAAGATACAATCATTGAGGAAAATCGGCAAGACAAAGGAAAAACTCCTAACGGCTGCCTAATATGTTATCTATAGTCATTCGTTCACTATTGGAAGTGCGATTTCTATGTTCAGCATAGCTGCCCTTCACGAAGAATTCAGCATCCATTCGAAGCAGTTCATCCATCATATCTTCGGCAACAGGCTTTACCACATCATCAATTTTGTCAATATTCCTTTTCCTCTTTGCCATCTTGGCTAGGCACATGGCGACAATTCGACTCATGTCTAACTTCGGATAGCAAATTTGTATCATGATCATAGCAAATCTTGCGCCAGCAGACATTTGAGCCCGTACAAATCCATGGATTCGAGGAGCATCCCGGAACTTATCCAACAGGGCAGGCAAAGTTTCTGGCATCTTGTTGCGCAGGAGCAAGGCGCTATAAACCAAAGACAAGGTTCTAGTACAGAAATGAAGGAACTCACGAACCTGACAAGCGCAGTCTTGAAATCTAACAATCTGTCGGGTACGCTCTGGAGTGGCCTAGAACAGAGAGCCATGGTCAAGTGAAAGGTTAACCAGGAGATTAGTCCTTGTGTCTACCCTTTGGTCTTCGGTAGCAGTGTCTAGAAAGGAACCTATTTGGCGACAGCACAAGAGTTTCAAAAGGAGGAAACAGCGAAAAAACAGAAGAAAAATTTTGTTGGCAAAAGTATACCTGACATATCCATACTGGCTTCATTCATCAACTCAAGCATAAAATTCTCTCGGGTGGTAGCCTTCGCAGCTTCAGAAATGGCGGCATCCTTGGCAGCTATGGCTTCCTGAGCCTGTTGCAGCGCAACTTTCTCTTTTTTCGGATGACTTGCGAGATTGTTCCATCATTTTAAGTGTTTGATTCTTCGCATACTGAAGCTGTTGACGAAGTTCCTCTAAATCCTGCGCTGAACCCTTACTCGAGGAATCTTCACCAAATCCACTATCAATAGGCGTTTTCTTCGAGCGAGATGAAGCAGGAAAAGCATCGGAGGGACGAGGAGTCGAGGTGTAGTTATCAAATATCAACTGAAAACAAAAGGTTCGACATCAATCATCGAGCAAAGTAGAATTCCATTGATTCAGATTATTTACAAAGCATTACAAGGGAGGACACCCTAGCAAGCTAGTAGGGTCAGTGTCGACAATAGCTACTTTGGCGACAGCGTCAAAAGGAAGAAAGAAAAATAAAAAGAAAGACAGGGCACTCTACTAGACCTCCGGCTTCGACGAACTAGGAGCAGGAGCTGGCTTGCATCCAAGATAGGCGAGGATCTTCTTCGAGTTTGGCTTCGCAGCCTTGATCAACGATCGCCACTTTGTGGTCTCCATCTCCTGCGTGTCGCCAACCCTAGTCCAGTCGATATTTTGTTGGCTGTCAGCAACCAGGGCAATAGTGCCTTCAACGCCAACCTTCACACCTTCTTGGCAGTTTGAGCCCAAGATCTTCTTGAGGATTGAAGCATTTGGCGAGAGCAGGAAAGGTGCGGGTTCCTCTTTCTTCGGGAAGAAGTAAGGAAACAGCGTGAGAGTCCCGCCTGGGCATTAAAAAGGCCTTCGCGCACCAGTCTCCATGAATCTCAAGGAGAGAAAGTGCGTCAAGAAGGGGATCATTGTCAGGATCTTCAAGTTCATATTCTTGACACGTTTTCCCTGCTGGGGCAAAATTTTAGTGATCAACAAACAAGCAAAGAAAAACAAGTTCAAGGAAATCAAAATAGTTTGGGCACTTACTGACAAAGCGACGGTTCTGCGACTCCAAGCGCCTGATAATTGTTCCTTCGCGAGCAGATTCTTCGGCTATATGATCGCTCAAAGAAGTTTCCGCGTCATGAAGCCTTTTTCGAAGGTCTTCGACAGCGGCAGCATCTGCTTCAGCTTTCTTGCGAGCTGTTTCGCTTTGCTCTAACTTAACAGCAAGAGCGTCAGCGCGTTTGTTGGCTCCGGCAAGAGTTTCTGGCAAAAATAAACAACGATAAAAATAAAAATTGAAGGAGTATATACAGCAGAGAGGGCAAGGAAAAAATAGTACCTTCAAGTTTATTCGCATGATCACAGTACCCGATGAATTGGGTACCGAGGCGAACAAACTCCTTCATCACAGGCTGAAGAGAAAGCAAAAGAAAAAAAAGTCAACATAGGAAGGAAAAGTTCGACAGGCTTTACGCAAGAAACAAAAGGGAGTCGACAAATGTTGAAATGTTCGAAAAAAGAACAGCGAAAAACTTACATCATCCAATAAAGGAGTCGTGGAACTACCAGCTAGCAGGAGAGGTTCCTTGGTTGATTCTACCCTAGCTCTCTTTGGTGAAGAGGCTCGGGGGCTTGCAATTGGAGTTGGATGCTCTACATCTTGTTGAGGAGGCGAAGTTTCATCCCCATCAGGATGAGCTTCAGAAACAACTAAAGTACGGGACGTACTCGTTCGAGCAGTCGCGTCAATAGGTTGAATTTCATCCTTGTCGTCACTACAAAAAGGCGAAAAGACAATAAACAATATAGTAAAAACAATCAATGGCAAATGATGTCTACGGGAGCTTCTATTCTTGTAGACAGTGTTGGGCCTCCAAGAGCAGAGGTTTGTAGAACAGCAGCAGTTTTCCTTAAGTGGATCACCCAAGGTTTATCGAACTCAGGGAGGAGGAGGTCAAAGATATCCCTCTCAGCAACCCTGCAACCACAAAGCAAGAAGTCTCTTGTGTCCCACAACACACCTAATAGGTGCACTAGTTCGGCGAAGAGATAGTGAAATACAAGTGGTATGAATGAATATAGCAGTAGTAACGGCCAGAAAATAGTTTCTTTGGCGTGAGTTGATGGTGGTAATATGGTAGCAGTAGTAACACAGGTAAAACAGTAAACAAGCGATGATAGCAGTATTTAGGAACAAGGCCTAGGGAATAGACTTTCACTAGTGGACACTCTCAACTTTGATCACATAACAGAATAGATAAATGCATACTCTACTCTCTTGTTGGATGATGAACACATTGCGTAGGATTACACGAACCCTCAATGCGGAGTTAACAAGCTCCACAATTCAATGTTCATATTTAAATAACCTTAGAGTGCATGAAAGATCAACACGACTAAACCAAGTACTAACACAACATGCACACTGTCACCTTCACACTATGTAGGAGGAATAGATCACATCAATACCATCATAGCAATAGTTAACTTCATAATCTACAAGAGATCACAATCATAGCCTACGCCAAGTACTACACGATGCACACACTGTCACCATTACACCGTGCGGGAGGAATAAAACTACTTTAATAACATCACTAGAGTAGCACATAGATAAATTGTGATACAAAACACATTGCAATCATAAAGAGATATAAATAAGCATTCACTACGCCATTCTAACAGGTGAATAAGTATTAGTGAAATATAGCCTAAGAGACCCACACGGTGCACACCTGTCACCTTTACACACGTGGGACAAGGAGTCTAGGAGATCACATAAGTAAAACCCACTTGACTAGCATAATGACATCTATATTACAACATCATCATATGAATCTCAAATGTATAAGGCAGCTCATGAGATTGTACATTGAAGCACATAGGAGAGGGATGAACCACATAACTAGGTACAGCCCGAGCCTCGATGGAGGAGCTCCCTCCTCATGGGAGACAGCGGCGTTGATGGAGATGGCGGTGGTGTTGATGGAGAACCTTAGGGGGCACTTCCCAGCCGGCGGCGTGCGACGAGACTCTGTCCCCAGGATCTTGACGCGATGGCGGCCGGCTACGGAAGGTTTCTGCCGTGGCTTTAGTCTCGAGGTTTAGGTCTGGGACCTTTATAAGAGGCGGGTCGGAGGGCGACGAGGCGGCGACACCATAGGGGCCCGGGGAGGGGAGCCGCGCCACCCTGTCGTGCGGGGCCCACGGGCCCTGGCGGCTCTCGGGTGTTGGAAGCTTCGTGGAAAAATAGGATCTTTGGTCTTGATTTCGTCCGATTCCGAGAATATTTCCTTACTAGGACTTCTGAAACCAAAAACAGCAGAAAACAGGAACTGGCCCTTCGGCATCTCGTCAATAGGTTAGTTCCGGAAAACGCATAAATATGACATATAATGTGTACAAAACATGTGAATATCATCAATAATGTGGCATGGAACACAAGAAATTATCGATACGTCGGAGCATGTCAGCATCCCCAAGCTTAGTTCCTGCTCGTGCCGGCAGTGCTTGATAACAAGATAATTTCTGGAGTGACATGCCATAATAAAGATCATATTGTAAACATATGCAATGGATGCCGATCAAAACAATGGTAATGACATGAGTAAACAACTGAATCATAAAGCAAAGACTTTTCATGAATAGTACTTCAAGACAAGCATCAATAAGTCTTGCATAAGAGTTAACTCATAAAGCAATAATTCAAAGTAGAGGTATCGGAGCAACACAAAGGAAGATTAAGTTTCAGCGGTTGCTTTCAACTTGTAACATGTATATCTCATGAATAGTTGTCAATGCAAAGCAATATAACAAATGCAATATGCAAGTATATAGGAATCAATGCACAGTTCACACAAGTGTTTGCTTCTTGAGGTGGAGAGAAATAGGTGAAGTGACTCAACATAAAGAAGGTGCTAAAGAGGAAAGCATCGATTGCTATATTTGTGCTGACTTTTATTTTGAAAACTTGAAACAATTTTTGTCAATGGCAGTAATAAAGCATATAGTTCATGTAAATTATATCTTACAAGTTGCAAGTCTCATGCATATTATATATCTAGTGCCGCACCTTGTCTAATTAGCTTGGACTACCGGATCATGCAATACACATGTTTAACCAAGTGTCACAATGGGGTACCTCCATGCCTTTGTACAAAGGTCTAAGGAAAACTCGCATTTTGGATTTCTCGCTTTTGATTATTCTCAACTTAGACATCCATCCGGGACAACATGGACAACAGAATAATGGACTCCTCTTAAATGCATAAGCATGTGGCAACAATTATTATTCTCATATGAGATTGAGGATATATGTCAATGACTTTAACCACATGAATCATGGCAGTTAGCGGCCCAATGTTCTTCTCTAACAATATGCATGCTCCAACCATTAAGGTGGTAGATCTCTCTTACTTGAGACAAGACGGACATGCATAGCAACTCACATGATATTCAACAAAGAGTAGTTGATGGCGTCCCCGAAACATGGTTATCGCACAACAAGCAACTTAATAAGAGATAAAGTGCATAAGTACATATTCAATACCACAATAGTTTTTGTCCCATAAGCTATATTGCAAAGGTGAATGATGGAATTTTAAAGGTAGCACTCAAGCAATTTACTTTGGAATGGCGGAGAAATACCATGTAGTAGGTAGGTATGGTGGACACAAATGGCATAGTTGAAAGGATTTTGGATACATGAGAAGTATTCCCTCTCGATACAAGGTTTAGGCTAGCAAGGTTATTTGAAACAAACACAAGGATGAACCGGTGCAGCAAAACTCACATAAAGTCATATTGTAAACATTATAAGACTCTACACGTCTTCCTTGTTGTTCAAAACTCAATACTAAAATTATCTAGACCTTAGAGACCAAATACAAACCAAATTTTGTAAACTCTATGTATTTCTTCATTAATGGGTGCAAAGTATATGATGCAAGAGCTTAAACATGAACACAAATTGCCAGTATCACATTATCCAAGACATTTTACCAATTACTACATGTAGCATTTTCCGTTTCCAACCATATAAAAAATGAATGAAGCAGTTACCTTCGCCATAAACATTAAAAGCTAAGAACACATGTGTTCATATGAACCAGCGGATCTCCCACACAAGAATTTATTCAAACAAAAACAAAAACAAGCAGACGCTCCAAGTATACATAAGATGTGACCGAATAAAAATATAGTTTCAAGAGAGGAACCGATAATTTTGTCGATGAAGAAGGGAATGCCTTGGGCATACCCAAGCTTAGATACTTGAGTCTTGAAATATGAGGATGAACCAGGGCATCCCCAAGCTTAGAACTTTCACTCTTCTTGATCATAGTATATCATCCTCCTCTCTTGACCCTTGAAAACTTCCTCCACCAAACTCGAAACATCTCATTAGAGGGTTAGTGCACAATAAAAATTAACATGTTCAAAGGTGACACAATCATTCTTAACACTTGGACATTGCATAAAGCTACTGGACATTAATTGATCAAAAATTCATCCAACATAGCAAAAGAGGCAATGCTAAATAAAAGGCAGAATCTGTCAAAACAGAACAGTCCGTAAAGATGGATTTTATTAAGGCACCAGACTTGCTCAAATGAAAATGCCCAAATTGAATGAAAATTGCGTACATATCTGAGGATCACTCACGTAAATTGGCTTAAGGTTATTCTACAGAGAGAATTATACCCAGATTCGACAGCAACAAGAAATCTGTTTCTGCTTAGTAATCCAAATCTAGTATTCACTTTACTATCAAAGACTTTACTTGGCACAACAAAACACAAATAGGATAAGGAGAAGTTGCTACAGTAGTAAGCAACTTCCAAGACACAAATATAAAAAAAGTAAAAATAACACATGGTTTATCTCCCAAGAAGTTCTTTTTCTTTATAGCCATTAAGATGGGCTCAGCAGTTTTAATGATGCACTCGCAAGAAATAGTAGTTGAAGCAAAAGAGAGCATCAAAAGGCAAATTCAAAAAAAAATTAAGTCTAACATGATTCCTATGCATAGGAATCTTGTAAATAAACAAGTTCATGAAGAGCAAAGTAACAAGCATAGGAAGATAAAACAAGTGTAGCTTCAAAATTTCAGCACATAGAGAGGCATTTTAGTAACATGAAAATTTCTACAACCATATTTTCCTCTCTCATAACTTTCAGTAGCATCATGAGCAAACTCAACAATATAACTATCACATAAAGCATTCTTATCATGAGTCTCATGCATAAAATTATTACTCTCCACATAGGCATAATCAGTTTTATTAGTTGTAGTGGGAGCAAATTCAACAAAGTAGCTATCATTATTATTCTCATCAAGTGTAGGAGGCATAGTATAATCATAACAAAATTTACTCTCCATAGTAGGTGGAACCAAAAGACCACTATCATTATAATCATCATAAATAGGAGGCAAAGTATCATCAAGAAAATTTTCTCCTCAAATGCTTGGGGACTAAAAAGATCATGCTCATCAAAACCAGCTTCCCCAAGCTTAGAATTTTCCATATCATTAGCAACAATGGTGTTCAAAGCGTTCATACTAATATGTTCCATAGGTTTTTTAATTTCATCAAACCATCCATGTCTTAAATCGGGAAATAGAACAGAAGCTCATTGGTGTCCATTATGCCTAACTAGTGTAAACAAGAAACAAAAAGATGCAATTGGGATCTAAAGGAAATAGCTTCGAGTACTTACAGAAAAATAGCTTAGTAGCCGAGATCCGAGTGTGAGTACCTTTTACCTTTCCTCCCCGGCAACAGCGCCGGAAAATAGCTTGATGTCTACGGGAGCTTCTATTCTTGTAGGCAGTGTTGGGCCTCCAAGAGAGGTTTGTAGAACAATGGCGTTTTCCTTAAGTGGATCACCTAAGGTTTATCGAACTTCGGGAGGAAGAGGTCAAAGATATCCCTCTCATGCAACCCTGCAACCACAAAGCAAGAGTCTCTTGTGTCCCCAACACACTATTAGGTGCACTAGTTCGACGAAGAGATAGTGAAATACAAGTGGTATGAATGAATATGATCAGTAGTAATAGCTTGATGGCGTGTAGTTGATGGTGGTAATATGGTAGTGTAGTAACGCAGTAAAACAGTAAACAAGCAGTGATATGGTAGGAACAAGGCCTAGGGAATAGACTTTCACTAGTGGACACTCTCAACTTTGATCACATAACAGAATAGATAAATGCATACTCTACACTCTCTTGTTGGATGATGAACACATTGCGTAGGATTACACGAACCCTCAATGCGGAGTTAACAAGCTCCACAATTCAATGTTCATATTTAAATAACCTTAGAGTGCATGAAGATCAACACGACTAAACCAAGTACTAACACAGCATGCACACTGTCACCTTCACATCATGTAGGAGGAATAGATCACATCAATACCATCATAGCAATAGTTAACTTCATAATCTACAAGAGATCACAATCATAGCCCTCACTTAAAGTATGCACACACTTGTCACCATTACACCGTGCGGGGAGGAATAAAACTACTTTAATAACATCACTAGAGTAGCACATAGATAAATTGTGATACAAAACACATTACAATCATAAAGAGATATAAATAAGCACTTCACTACGCCATTCATAACGGTGAATAAGTATTCGAATATAGCCTAAGAGACCCACACGGTGCACACACTGTCACCTTTACACACGTGGGACAAGGAGTTTCAGGAGATCACATAAGTAAAACCCACTTGACTAGCATAATGACATCTAGATTACAAGCATCATCATATGAATCTCAATCATGTAAGGCAGCTCATGAGATTATTGTATTGAAGCACATGGGAGAGAGATGAACCACATAGCTACCGGTACAGCCCCCGAGCCTCGATGGAGAACTACTCCCTCCTCATGGGAGACGACAGCGTTGATGGAGATGGCGGTGGTGTTGATGAGAGCTGAGGGCACTTCCCCGCCCGGCGGCGTGCGGAACTCTGTCCCCGGATCTTGGCCTCGCGATGGCGGCGCTGGAAGGTTTCTCGTACCGTGCCTTTTTCGTCTCGAGGTTTAGGTCTGGGACCTTTATATAGGCGAAGGCGGAGTCGGAGGCGACGAGGCGGCGACACCATAGGGGGTGCGGCCAGGGCCGGGCGCCCGCCGCCGTCCAGGGCCCTGAGGGCCCCCTCTGCGCGACTCTCGGGTGTTGGAAACTTCGTGGAAAAATAGGATCTTGGGTCTTGATTTCGTCCGATTGAGAATATTTCCTTACTAGGATTTACGGAAAAACAAAAAGAAAACGAGGCGGCCCTTCGGCATCTCGTCAATAGATTAGTTAAAGACATAAATATGACATATAATGTGTACAAAACATGTAGATATCATCAATAATGTGGCATGGAACACAAGAAATTATCGATACGTCGGAGACGTATCAGCAAACAACAAACAACGGCAAGAACTTACGAGCTGA
The DNA here is from genome assembly GCA_030979885.1 of Lolium multiflorum. Taxonomy (NCBI): domain Eukaryota; kingdom Viridiplantae; phylum Streptophyta; class Magnoliopsida; order Poales; family Poaceae; genus Lolium; species Lolium multiflorum. The sequence goes on from CM061748.1 coordinate 45,808,068, forward strand.
CAAGAGCATCGGTGTAAGGGTCGAAAGTTGTCCTTTTTTCAGTAGGAACAACTTCTTCGGCAGGAGGTGTGCCGGTCTTGGAGGGGCCGGAGTCAACAACTTCATCCCTTTTCTCTTGTTCTTGGGAGAAATAGCTGGGGGAGGAGAGTGTGCCGATCCGGTAGCCTCGGATTCAACTTCCTTTTCAGAGGATACCGCAGATTTTCGAGAACCCGCGGCTTCACTCTCAGGGCGAGAAGTACCCTCGTTGTCGTTGGTGACAACAGCCCGTCCTTCGACTTCTCCACCTTCAGGAAGGGGAGGAAGAGAAACAAGATCTGGATGGTCCTACAAAAAGAAGAATGTCGACAAAAAAGTTATGCAAAGGATGTCAATAAAAAAACGTAGTCGAAAAAATTGTCCAAACGAAAATCACCTTAGGGAGTGCGTTGGTTGCGCTATACGGCTTTACGCGACAAGATGAGGGGACAGGATCTTTCCTGTTGAGGGAGGAGATTTTTCGGACAAGTTTTTCTAAGTCCTTAACTGGCAAATCCACTGACAGACGATCCACATCTTCATTGCCAGTATACATCCAAAGGGGATTTTTGCGAGCTTGCAGAGGCTACACCCTGATCCTAAGTAAGTACGTCGTGATTTGGATACCCGATAGTTCTTGTCCTCGGGTATTTTGGAGTTGGTGGATGCGTGTCATCAAGGCTTCTGTCGCCGTTTTTTCTTCGTCGGTAGCCTCTGCATCCCAGGAACGACGGCGACAGATTTTCTCGGTACCATCAAAAGGAGGGATGTTGTCTTCAACAAGCCATGATTCTCCTCATGAATGTACAACCACTTTTGCGCCACCCTTGTACGAGTCAGGGAATTTGACATCAAAGTACTCAACGTCAGGGCGGGCCAACGAATGACAACGCCGCCAATGTTATAGGAAACATTGGCAGAGCCATTACGGCGACAGAAGAAAATGCGTTTCCATAGAGCCCAGTTAGGCTGGACTCCAAGGAAAGCTTCACAAAGCGATGAAGATTGAGATGTGGAGGATGGAGTTGGAAGTGATGGTGCAGTTGCAGTCCGTACATAAAAACCCCCCGTAAGAAATTGTGAATAGGGGCGGAAAGACCACGGATGAGGTGGACGACGAAACACGATACTCCATTGGAGGGGTTGGATAGCTTTCTTCCTTTGGGAAGCGAAGCGCGTCTTGCTTCTTGCTGATCCCCAGTTTCTTCAGCAGGTTGATGTCTTGAGGGGAGATTTTGGATCTCTCCCACTCCGTGTTCCCCAGATCTTCGATCGCCATCTTAGACTCGGGCGTGCTGTGCCTGGTGAGTCTGCGCGGAGCATCAACAATGGCGCCGGAGCAAAGTGCGAAGTGTAGTTGAGCTCTAGAACTGTGGGCGCAAGGGAGAATCTTGGCAGAGGAGAGCGGAGGGAGCGGGCGAAAGTGTCCAAGGAGGAAGACGATGACCTTAAATACAGGTGCGGTGAATCGACGCGCCGTTGGATGGAGAAAATGTGGGATAGATGGTGACACGTGGACAAGGGTAAAATCGCAAATTCACTGAGAAGAGAACGAACGGGCGCTACGGTGCGTGCGCCGGGAAAAGTGGAGGACGTGTGTCCCCCACTTGCACGACGTGTCAACGTAGTAAAAATTTGGGCCCACGAGACAGAGGGAGAGAAGTTCTCGTGTTTTCCCGATACGGTGATCGTGGCTATAGTCAGCAATGATGTCACCTTGGCAAGAGAAAAATCTCGGCTACGAAGATTCGTAAGAATGGCGACAGCAGAAGATTGTTGATTGAGCCTTTGATCAAATACAAGTTTTTGCCCAAATGCTCGGGGGCTACTTTGGAAAAAGGAAAAAAAATATACTATGACAAAATAGAAATGGCGAGAGCCTATGATCAAATGTAAGCATTTGTTCATAGCCTCGGGGGCTACTCCCATCGGGAGCGCTGTGCGCTCACCCGATATATATAAAAATTCGATAAAGAATGACAATATAGCGACATGAAGCATTAAAGTGTTGAGCCTACAACCAAGCACTAGTCCTTGGCTGTAGCCTCGGGGGCTACTCCCATCGGGTACGCTGTTCGCATGCCCGATGAAATTAAAAAAAAAAGAGAAAGGGGAAAAAGAAAGAAGGAAGAAGTGAGTATATTTCGAGTTATACAAATAACTCTACATATACTCCCATCGGAAGGCAAAAGTCATCCGTTGACTCAATAAAATGTGCTATTCCACAGCCGAAAAAGCACTCGACAATATATTCTCAGAGCGCCAAAGTAGCGATAATCTCTGAATGCCGCAAAACTTTGCGAAGGTAAGACCCAGATCCGTTCTGAGCAGCGTGGCCGCCGTCTACGGCGATCGCTACTACTTTGTAACAGACACGAAGAAAAATCCTAACGGACGCGTTAGGTACACGATAAAATATGACTGGGACTCGACGGAATGGTAAGACCTTAAGCGGCAGCTGTCGAAGTTACACCGTATCCCGAGATCATGTCCGGGGACGTGATCTTGAAGTAGGTTTTGCGGATTGCCACTAGAGCGGTTAACTAGTACCTGATCCGTCGGATGAACTAGCCCCAACTACGATTATCCCTGTGCAATATATAATTTTATATCCAAAGATATATGATAAAGTTCAGAGCTATTGAACAAATATAAAGTTGGAGATTTTCCCTGACTCTGCGATTCAAGCAAAATCTTGGGGGCTACTGACATAGGCATCCCCAATGGGCTGCCCGAAGATGGTACCGGGTTCTGAAGGCCCGCGACCCGAAGGATAAGAAGATTCGGAAGCCCAAGATACTATTAAGGAAAGCTAGAGTTGTAATAGGAAGCATTATTTGTAATCTTGCGGGACGAGTTAGAAACCCTCCCGAACTCTGTAAACTTGTGTATCACGAATCCCTCGGCTCCACCTCCTATAAGGGGGAGTCGAGGGACAAAGAAAGGATCGAATCATTGTCTCAAACCCTAGTTTTCATGTCGTCGAGTACTTTTCGTGAAACCTTCGAGATCTACTTGCCCTCTCTGTAGGATAACGTTGCATAGAAAAAAAAAATTTTCCTACCGCGAACACGCAATCCAAGCCAAGATGCAATCTAGAGACGGTAGTAACAGGGGGTATCGAGTCTCACCCTTGAAGAGATTCCAAAGCCTACAAGATGAGGCTCTTGTTGCTGCGGTAGACGTTCACTTGCCGCTTGCAAAAGCGCGTAGAAGATCTTGATCACGATCGGTTCCGGCGCCACGAACGGGCAGCACCTCGTGCTCGGTCACACGTTCGGTTGTTGATGAAGACGACGTCCACCTCCCGTTCCAGCGGGCAGCGGAAGTAGTAGCTCCTCTTGAATCCGACAGCACGACGGCGTGGTGTCGGTGGCGGTGAAGAAGTCCGGCGGAGCTTCGCTAAACTACGCGGACAATATGGAGGAGAAGGGGCGGCTAGGGTTTGGGAGGGTGGCGGCCACTCTATGGGGGCGGCCAGCTTGTGGTCTTGGGGTGGCCGGCCCCCTCCCTTGGCCCCTCATTATATAGGTGGATCCCCAAGGGTTGGTGTCCAAGTCTTCGAATAAGACCAACAAAAACCTTCCATAGGAGATGAAACCTAGCCCAACTAGGACTCCCACCCAAAGGTGGGATTTCCACCTCCCATGTGGGGGGTGGCCGGCCCCTAAGGGGAGTCCACTTGGGACTCCTCCCCAGGGTTGGCCGGCCAGGAGGTGGAGTCCCATGTGGACTCCACCTTCCTTGGTGGTTTCTTGGACTTTTCTAGAACCTTCCATAGAACCTTCATGACATTTTATTCATAAAATGACATCCTATATATGAATCTTATTCTCGGACCATTCCGGAAATCCTCGTGATGTCGGGATCACATCCGGGACTTCGAATAAATACTCCAACTCCATTCCATATTCAAGAACTACCATTTCAACATCCAACTTTAAGTGTGTCACCCTACGGTTCGTGAACTATGCGGACATGGTTGAGTACTCACTCCGACCAATAACCAATAGCGGGCTGGAGATCCATAATGGCTCCCACATATTCAACGATGACTTTAGTGATCGAATGAACCATTCACATACATTACCAATTCCCTTTGTCTCGCGATATTTTACTTGTCAGGGTTTGATCTTCGGTATCACTCTATACCTTGTTCAACCTCGTCTCGACAAGTACTCTTTACTCGTACCGTGGTATGTGGTCTCTTATGAACTCATTCATATGCTTGCAAGACATTAGACGACATTCCACCGAGAGGGCCCAGAGTATATCTGCCGTCATCGGGATGGACAAATCCCACTGTTGATCCATATGCCTCAACTCATACTTTCCGGATACTTAATCCCACTTTATAGCCACCCATTTACGCAGTGGTGTTTGGTGTAATCAAAGTACCTTTCCGGTATAAGTGATTTACATGATCTCATGGTTATAAGGACTAGGTAACTATGTATTGAAAGCTTATAGTAAATAACTTAATGACGAGATCTTATGCTACGCTTAATTGGGTGTGTCCATTACATCATTCACACAATGACATAACCTTGTTATTAATAACATCCAATGTTCATGATTATGAAACTAATCATCCATTAATCAACAAGCTAGTTTAAGAGGCATACTAGGGACTTCTTGTTTGTCTACATATCACACATGTACTAATGTTTCGGTTAATACAATTCTAGCATGATATATAAACATTTATCATAAACATAAAGATATAAATAATAACCACTTTATTATTGCCTCTAGGGCATATCTCCTTGAGTCTCCCACTTGCACTAGAGTCAATAATCTAGATTACATTGTAATATACCTAACACCCATGGCATTCTGGTGTTGGTCATGCTTTGCCCTTGGGAGAGCTTTAGTCAACGGATCTGCTACATTCAGATCGGTGTGTACTTTGCAAATCTTTACTTCTCCATCTTCGATGTACTCGCGAATCGAGTGGTAACGCAGGATATGCTTCAGTCTCTTGTGTGACCTTGGTTCTTGTGCATTGGCGATGGCACCCATGTTATCACGGTAAATGATTAATGGGTCCAATGCACTAGAACCACACCGAGCTCTACAATGAACCTCTTCATCCATGCCGCCGATGAAGCCTACGGAAGCCGCTATGTACTGATTACGTGAAGACTTCGCACGTGCCTGCCGAGCTTGCCCAGCTTACTGCAGCACCATTCAATATAAACACATACCGATTGTGACTTAGAGTCATCAGGATCGGTGTTCCAACTTGCATCGGTGTAACCGTTTACAACGAGCTCTTGGTCACCTCCATAACAAAGAAACATATCCTTAGTTCTTTTCAAGTACTTCAGGATATTCTTGACCGATGTCCAGTGTTCCATTCTGGATCACTTTGATATCTGCTAGTCAAACTAACAGTGCTATATCCGGTCTAGTACATAGCATGGCATACATGATAGATCCTGCCGAGGCATAGGGGATATTACTCATCCTTTCTCTTTCTTATGCCGTAGCCGGTCCTTGAGTCTTACTCAAGACCTTGCATGGTAACATAGGTAAGAACCCTTTCTTACTTTCGTCCATTCTAAACTTCTTTAGAATCTTGTCCAGATATGTACTCTGTGATAGCCCTATTAGGCGTCTTGATCTATCTCTATAAATCTTGATGCCTAATATATATGATGCTTCACCAAGGTCTTTCATTGAAAAACTATTATTCAAATAACCTTTAACACTGCTTAATAGTTCTATATCATTCCCGATCAATAATATTTCATCTACATATAATATTAGGAATGCTACAGAGCTCCCACTCACTTTCTTGTAAATACAGGCCTCTCCATGAGTTTGTATAAACCCGAAGTCTTTGATCACCTTATCAAAGCGTCGGTTCCAACTTCTCGATGCTTGCTTCAGTCCATAGATTGAACGCTGAAGTTTACATACTTTGTCAGCATTTTTAGGATCGACAAAACCTTTGGGTTGTACCATATACAACTCTTCCTCAATGTCTCCATTAAGGAACGCCGTTTTGACATCCATCTGCAAATCTCATAATCGAAAAATGCAGCTATTGCTAACAAAATCCTCACAGATTTTAGCTTCGCTACAGTGAGAAAGTCTCATCGTAGTCAACTCCTTGAATTTGTCGGAAACCCTTTGCGACAAGTCGAGCTTTATAGACAGTAATACCATCAGCATCTGTTTTTCTCTTGAAGATCCATTTATTCTCGACAGCCTTTCGGCTATCAGGTAAGTCTACCAAAGTCCATACTTTGTTATCATACATGAATCCCATTTGGATTTCATGGCTTCTTGCCATTTGTTGGAATGCGGGCTCATCATCGCTTCTTCATACGTCGCGGGGTCCTCATCATTGTTATCCACAATCATGACATTTAGACAAGGATCAAACCAATCAGGTGGTACGTTCCCTTGTCGATCTGCGAGGTTCAGTATTTTCCTCGTTCGAAGTTTCATGATCATTATCATTAGCTTCCTCTGTTGCCCGTGTAGGCGATACAGTACAACTTCGTCTTCTCTACGATCAACAGTATAGATTCATCAATCTCATCGAGTTCTACTTTTCTTCCAGTCACTTCTTTAGTGAGAAATTCTTTCTCAAGAAAGGTTCGTTCCTAGCAACAAATATTTTGCCTTCGGATTTGTGATAGAAAGTATACCCTATAGTTTCCTTAGGATATCCTATGAAGACGCATTTCTCGCTTTGGGTTCTAGCTTGTCCGGTTGTAACTTCTTTACATAGGCTTCGCAACCCCAAACTTTAAGGAACGACAGCTTAGGTTTCTTATTAAACCATAATTCATACGGTGTCGTTTCTACGGATTTTGATGGTGCTCTATTTAAAGTGAATGCGTTGTCTCTAATGCATAACTCCAAAATGATAACGGCAAATCAGTAAGAGACATCATAGAACGAACCATATCTAAGAGAGTTCGATTACGACGTTCGGACACACCGTTTCGTTGTGGTGTTCCGGCAGTGTCAATTGTGAAAGTATTCCGCATTTCTTTAAATGCATGCCAAACTCATAACTCAGATATTCACCTCCACGATCAGATCATAGAAATTTAATCTTCTTGTTACGTTGATTTTCTACTTCATTTTGAAATTCCTTAAACTTCTCGAAAGTTTCGGATTTATTTTTCATGAAATAGATATACCCATATCTACTCGGATCATCGTGAAGGTTAGAACATAACGATAACCACCGCGCGATGCTACGCTCATTGGTCCACATCGGTATGTATGATTTCCAATAAGTCGGTAGCTCGCTCCATCATACCAGAAAATGGAGTCTTAGTCATTTTTCCATCAGACATGCTTCGCATCTATCAAGTGACTCAAAGTCAAGTGATTCTAGTAATCCATCAGTATGGAGTTTCTTCATGCGTTTCACTCCAATATGACCAAGACGACAGTGCCACATATAAGTAGAATTATCATTCAATTTCATTCGTTTAGCATCAATGTTATGTATATGCGTATCACTACTATCGAGATCTAACAGAAATAAGCCATTCTTTTGTGGTGCTCGACCATAAAAGATATTATTCATAAAAATAGAACAACCATTATTCTCAGACTTGAATGAATAACCGTCTTGCATTAAACAAGATCCGATATAATGTTCATGCTCAACGCTGGTACAAATAACAATTATTTAGGCTTAAAACTAATCCCGAAGGTAGATGTAGAGGAAGTGTGCCGACAGCGATCACATCGACTTTGGATCCATTTCCAACGCGCATCGTCACTTCATCTTTCAGTAGTCTTCGTTTATTCTTTAGTTCCTGTTTCGAGTTACGATATGAGCAACCGAACCAGTATCAAATACCAGGTACTAGAACGAGAACCAGTGAGATAAACATCTATAACATGTATATCGATATACCTTCTTTCTTCTTCTTGACAAGGCCGTTCTTCAGATCAGCCAGATACTTGGAGCAATTACGCTTCGGTGTCCCTTCTCCTTGCGGTAATAGCACTCAGCATCAGGCTTAGGGCCGTTCTTAGGTTTCATAGGAGGCGTGGCAGCTTTCTTGCCACCCTTCTTGAATTTTCCCTTAGACTTGCCCTGTTTCTTGAAACTGGTGGTCTTGTTGACCATCAACACTTGGTGCTCTTTCTTGATCTCAATCTCAGCAGCTTTTAGCATGCCAAAGAGTTCGGGTAACTCCTTGTTCATGTTCATATTGTAGTTCATCACAAAGTTCTTGTAACTTGGTGGCGTTGATTGAAGGACACGATTAATCCCAGTCTGTTAGGAATCACTATTCCCAAGTCATTTGAGTTTCTTCGCATGCCGGTCATGGCGAGCATGTGCTCACTAACGGAGCGGCCTTCTTCCATCATCAGTGAAGAATTGTTTCGATGCTTCATAGCATTCCACGACGCATGAGTTTCAAAAATAGTCTTCAACTCTTTCATCAACGCATGAGGATCGTGGTGCTCAAAGCGTTTTTGAAGATCGGATTCAGGCGCATAAGATGGCACGAACTTGAGAGTCAGTTCCGTTCATAAACAGCTTTTACTTCATCGGTTTCAGTTTCTGCAGGAGGGTCACCTAGCGGTGCATCAAGCACATATTGCAGATTTCCGCCAGAGAGGAAAATCCTCACATGACGGAACCAGTGGTGAAGTTGCTACCGTTGCTCTTAAGTTTCTCTTTCTCTAGGACTGATTAAAATTGATTGGGGACGCCATCTCTACAACATATATTTGCAATAGTTTAGACTAAGTTTATGACAAATTGAGTTCAAATTTTAATTCCACATAATTAAATATCTAGGTGAACTCCCACTCAAAACAATATCCCTCGCATTGTCTTAGTGATCACACGAACCAAATCCACCACACCATAGTCCGATCATCACGAGACAAGGTGTGATTTCAATAGCGAACACTCAAAGTGTTCATCATATCAACCATATGATTCATGCTCTACCTTTCGGTATCACGTGTTCCGAGACCATGTCTGTACATGATAGGCTCGTCAAGGCCACTTTAGTATCCGCATGTGCAAAAGCTCTTGCACCCGTTGTATGCACTTGTTGATTCTATCACACCCGATCATCACGAGATGCTTCGAACGACAAGTCTTGGCAACGGTGCTACTAAGGATGAACACTTTATTATCTTGAGATTTTAGTGAGGGATCATCTTATAATGCTACCGTCGCGATCTAAGCAAAATAAGATGCATAAAAGGATTAACATCACATGCAGTTCATATGTGATATGATATGGCCCTTTTGTCTTGCGCCTTTGATCTTCATCTCCAAAGCACGGACATGATCTCCATCATCTTCGGGCATGATCTCCATCATCGTCGGCGTAGCGTCAAGGTCAATGGCGCCGTCTTCATGATTGTCCTCCATGTAGCAACTATTACAACTACTTTGAAATACTACTCAACATGAAATTTAAAGACAACCATAAGGCTCCTGCCGGTTGCCACAATACAATAATGATCATCTCATACATATTCATCATCATATTATGGCCATATCACATCACCAAACCCTGCAAAAACAAGTTAGACGCTCTCTAATTTGGTTTGCATATTTTACGTGGTTTAGGGTTTTCGATATAGATCTAATCTACCTACGAACATGAACCACAACGTTGATACTAATGTTGTCAATAGAAGAGTAAATTGAATCTTTACTATAGTAGGAGAGACAGACACCCGCAAAGCCTCTTATGCAATACAAGTTGCATGTCGAACGAGGAACAAGTCTCATGAACGCGGTCATGTAAAGTTAGAGCCGCTTCATCCCACTATGCCATAAAGATGCAAAGTACTCAACTAAAGATAACAAGGGCATCAACGCCCACAAACCGTTGTGTTCTACTCGTACAACCATCTATGCATAGACACGGCTCGATACCACTGTAGGATAACGTTGCATAGAAAACAAAAAATTTCCTACCGCGAACACGCAATCCAAGCCAAGATGCAATCTAGAAGACGGTAGCAACGAGGGGGTATCGAGTCTCACCCTTGAAGAGATTCCAAAGCCTACAAGATGAGGCTCTTGTTGCTGCGGTAGACGTTCACTTGCCGCTTGCAAGCGCGTAGAAGATCTTGATCACGATCGGTTCCGGCGCCACGAACGGGCAGCACCTCCGTACTCGGTCACACGTTCGGTTGTTGATGAAGACGACGTCCACCTCCCGTTCCAGCGGGCAGCGGAAGTAGTAGCTCCTCTTGAATCCGACAACACGACGGCGTGGTGTCGGTGGCGGTGAAGAAGTCGGCGGAGCTTCGCTAAACTACGCGGACAATATGGAGGAGAAGGGGCGGCTAGGGTTTGGGAGGGTGGCCAGCCACTCTATGGGGCGGCCAGCTTGTGGTCTTGGGGTGGCCGGCCCCTCCCTTGGCCCCTCATTATATAGGTGGATCCCCAAGGGTTGGTGTCCAAGTCTTCGAATAAGACCCGAACCAAAACCTTCCATAGGAGATGAAACCTAGCCCAACTAGGACTCCCACCCAAAGGTGGGATTTCCACCTCCCATGTGGGGGTGGCCGGCCCCCAAGGGAGTCCACTTGGGACTCCTCCCCCTAGGGTGGCCGGCCATGGAGTGGAGTCCCATGTGGACTCCACCTTCCTTGGTGGTTTCTTCCGGACTTTTCTAGAACCTTCCATAGAACCTTCCGCGACATTTTATTCACATAAAATGACATCCTATATATGAATCTTATTCTCCGGACCATTCGGAACTCCTCATGATCGGGATCACATCCGGGACTTCGAATAAATACTCCAACTCCATTCCATATTCAAGAACTACCATTTCAACATCCAACTTTAAGTGTGTCACTACGGTTCGTGAACTATGCGGACATGGTTGAGTACTCACTCGACCAATAACCAATAGCGGGATCTGGAGATCCATAATGGCTCACATATTCAACGATGACTTTAGTGATCGAATGAACCATTCACATACATTACCAATTCCCTTTGTCTCGCGATATTTTACTTGTCCGTTTGATCTTGGTATCACTCTATACCTTGTTCAACCTCGTCTCCTGACAAGTACTCTTTACTTACCGTGGTATGTGGTCTCTTATGAACTCATTCATATGCTTGCAAGACATTAGACGACATTCCACCGAGAGGGCCCAGAGTATATCTATCCGTCATCGGGATGGACAAATCCCACTGTTGATCCATATGCCTCAACTCATACTTTCCGGATACTTAATCCCACCTTTATAGCCACCCATTTACGCAGTGGTGTTTGGTGTAATCAAAGTACCTTTTATAAGTGATTTACATGATCTCATGGTTATAAGGACTAGGTAACTATGTATTGAAAGCTTATAGTAAATAACTTAATGACGAGATCTTATGCTACGCTTAATTGGGTGTGTCCATTACATCATTCACACAATGACATAACCTTGTTATTAATAACATCCAATGTTCATGATTATGAAACTAATCATCCATTAATCAACAAGCTAGTTTAAGAGGCATACTAGGGACTTCTTGTTTGTCTACATATCACACATGTACTAATGTTTCGGTTAATACAATTCTAGCATGATATATAAACATTTATCATAAACATAAAGATATAAATAATAACCACTTTATTATTGCCTCTAGGGCATATCTCCTTCATCTACATCCAACGAAACCCTAGTCTACAACTCGTATGCATTGACAAGATAGTCCCTTGTCACTATGAATGCTCAAAGTGATAGCGTAGGGTGTTCATTGTACTTGGGGCTGCATCTTGAGGTGTGCTTTTATAGCCCATGCACGATGAGTTTGTGTTCTTTATCCAACAAGAAAGTGTTTTGTAGTAGCATGATGAAGTGCTTATATTTATATCTAATTATGATTGCATGGTTGAGAGTGCCACTGGTGAAAGTATGATCTCTGGGCCTTGTTTCCAAATATTACATCACACTCCTTAGTGCCAACGAAGCTCTTTTCTGGCACCGTTCCTTTATTGTTTTACTGCATGTTTACTTGTTGCATATTTATATTATCGCTCATATTCATCCATACCACATGTGTATCGGGTGTGTTGGGGACACAAGAGACTTTTTGCATCTTAATTGCACGGTTGCTTGAGAGGGATATCTTTGACCTCTACATCCCTGAGTTCGATAAACCTTGGGTGATTCACTTAAGGGAAACTTGCTGCTGTTCTACAAACCTGTGCTCTTGGAGGCCCAACACTGTCTACAGGAATAGGAGAGTGCGTAGACATCACCGACCATGACCGACAAGGAGAGCGAGAGGCTCAGCATCCTCGTCTCGCAGGTGGACCGACCGGTGCAGCCGCCGCTGCCACGGTGTGCCACCGACATGATTCCGCCTGGCCTCACGGAGGAACATGCCCTACAACAGGCGCTGCAGAACTCGGCCCCGCACCGGCCACCACCGCCTCCACCTCCGCCGTTCAACCCGTGGGCTCCTCCACCTCCACCACCGGTGACACCGGCGTACGTTCCGCCATTTGCCAACTGGTGGTAGGTACCGGACTTCGTCGTGCTCGACGACGAGGAGGAGTAGGCTAGGGCTTTTAGTTTTTATATTTTATATTTTCTTTTTATCACTATGTAAGCCCCGACGCAAACGGACACGCGGTCAGATTCGACCATTTCGATGGACGCAAACCATCTATTCTGCGTTATCCCGTTGGAGATGTCCTCAGTCAGCCAAAGATGCTCAAGCAATCTGCCATTAAGTTGGATACGCATGAATTTACTAGTACTGTTTTCACTAGGCTGCAACTGAATTATTAAGCATACCTGCTTTGAAAGTTCGAGGAAATTTCATGTAATTTTTTTAAATTGACCAAGTTCTCGGTCGATATTTTGGCACTCTATTTCTACTTTCTCTATTCCCGTTGGTGATATATATTTTTCTCTATATGAAATGTAATGAGATTCAAATTCTCTAGCACATGCACGGATTGTTTGTAAAGAAATAAAATAAAGAAGATATCATAAGCTTTCCTAAAAAGAAAATCTATTATAAGAAATGCTAAGCAAAAGAAAGTTTTTTCTTTGTTAGATGTGCGCCTGCCAAATTAGCTCTTGGGTGGGAAAATACTACTCTTCGAAACGACTAGTATTGGATAAATTAGACCATCAGATCTGCTGATTGGACGGCTAATATTTTCTAGTCCCTACCGTAAAATGCCTCGAAATATATTTACTTCAGTTATACAAATGTATTTTCCATGTTTATGCCTCCATATCTAGCTTGCCAATGCACGTGTACGATTTAATGACCAACGAACACTGATGATCTAACCTTGTGTCCAAGTTATCTATGCATTGGAAGTACAACGTGTGCAAGATTGGTTGAGCCCTATGATCATTATTTCTAAAGTTGAGGTTGGAGAGAAAGCTGGGATTCCGTTATATATACTAGCAAAAGTGCCCGTGCGTTGCACCGGGAAAACAAATACTAAACCATTATAGCAAAAGATTCACGTTAATACACACATAATATTTTGCTGACGGTTCAGAAATCTAGGATGCAAAACATCCGTACTAAATTTTTTTTCTGACAATGTAGCTGATAGAGCACTGTAACCCTTGTCTTACTTTTTCCTTTTCCCATTTTCTCCTTCAATATATCATGGGAGGAAAATGACATCTCTATATATCCATGTATATAGTCTCTAAATAAATTTGATTCGGTTTGCATTAATATGGTGGACTTTCTAAGTGATAATCTATTTAAGTGTTGTATATAACATATCAATCCACACAGTATTTACCTCGTCGCTAGGCGGCAACCAGCTCCACTATATCTGTCGCCCCACAAGGGCCAAGACGCCCCCTTGCCAGGGCCGCTCGGCTGGCACGTCGCCGCTTTTCCTCTTGCATGTGTGCCCTCAAGGAGTCTCAGTAAGCCTCGTCCCCAATTACGGCTTCACCTTCAACGCAGGCATTGTCTGTAACCTAGTGAACCACCATTTCGTGTTTCCCATCTAGGCCTCCTAGAATAATGCATCCTTAAAGTTCGCCATCATTCCCATCCATAGACCATGCATTAATTTAAGGAAATAAGAGCAGGCCATGTGACTGACACGTGTATGCAGGAGTGTTCGCCTGGACGTAAAGCCTCTCTAAGTTTAGTTCAAGAATGCGTCCGCACGAATATAGTGGTCACTATGCTAGAGGCAGATCTATCTTTTATCCGCGTAGATAAAAACGGACATTTTTGTGTCCGTTTGCTTCAGACCATAGGAGATTATCTAAGTTTTTTTTTTTCAACTTTGGTGTGTTTCAAAAAATGCTGTCAAAAATGTTTGCTCTTTTGTTTTTCCCCAAACATCTTTTTCATTCCTCTCATTTCTGAGGGGCAAAATAGCCGGGTCACTTTAAATGGGGATGCTCATTGGAAATTAACAAGCCAAATGAGCCGTCTGCTTTTTGTGGAAAAAGAGGGAAAAAGGGGGAAAGATCATGCCCACCAACACAGCAAATAAGATTTCTTCATCTGAAGCGCCGCCGCTCACGCTGCCTTCTACTGCTCCGGCCTACTTCAATCGCCAGCTCGAGCTTGATCAACGCTCCTCTCGTAGAGAGACACCCTCATCTTCGCCTCTTTCCGCGCGCCCTCTTGTTCCTGATGTGTACTCCGCTTCCGTCGGTCCCACCCCCACCAGGCTCCAGCTTTTTTCCGAGATTTCCTCACGTTCCTTTCCTTTTTTTTCCATCTATTGCCTTCCTTTGCTCGCTCGAGGGTCACGGTCACCAACCAGTAATTCCTTTCTAATCAGATTTTAGTGAGGTGGCTTGTTGATTCCAGAAAACTGGAAGTATTTAAACCGGTCGAACTTGTTATCGTGTACCGAGGTGGGACTATTGAGCGCTGATGCAGCCTTTGATTGAACGGACTTGAGGAGACTTGCGGCCCATGGATGCAGACCATGCCCACCAACACAGCAACGTGGCCCAAGCAGAATCGAGAATAGTTCGCAGCACGACGGACTGATGAATCCCCAGCTCTACCGATCTGTACGATCAAATATACGCCCCCTCCATCTGTAAACTCTCAGTCGTGCTCGCAATGGAGGCTCGCGGTGCGGCTTGGCAACGAACGTGGTCGCAACATCTCCTCCTCCGGGGTGTAGCAATTAACCCGGCGTGTTGTCGTTCCAGCATATACTGTATTGATTGCCTTGCGGCTTGTGACGTCCGCCCTGTGCTCTGCACACGCAGCAGCCACTGAACTCGCGACGGCCCGTCCTCTTTCCTGCAACTGCATGGTACCCAGACGGCCGTGAGCACGCCGCCACCACTCCAAACGGCACCGTCTGCCGCTCGCGAGGCAAGGGATGAGGAGGCCACACCCGGTTGACCTCGAGGCAGAGAGGAGGGTACCTCCGGTCATGAGGATCCCGGCCGTAGGAGGAGAACGGAAGGGCGGCGGACGGCCGGAGGAGGAGGAGGACGGGAGGGCGACGTCGTCTTTTCACTCGTTCGCATGCCTCTGGTAGGCAAGCGCGGTTCTGTTCGACAGCCGTCGTGGTGGCCGACGTGCGTGCCCGCGACGGATGAGAAAATTTGAACCGGTTTTTGGCTTAACGGTGGCATTGTGTGTATTATGGGATTTGGTGGGAGGGTAAAACGGTCCAAAAAAAAAGCGTTGACGAAACTTTTTGGCAGAAACCTTAGCTCCTTTATTATTAGGTATAGATTCGTGGTATGGTACATGTCATAGAGGTATGAACAATACACATTTATCCCAACTAGATTTGAAAAGTAGATGTTGTAACCTGTCTTTCTTTTGTTTTAAGCAACCTTCAAAGAGTAAGTTTGGTTGTGTACTTTATTTTGTGGTCTTTGTTCTAACTTTTAGGGAACATGAACTTTAGAATTGATTTCTCTACATTGTGATACTTGGTGCTTTGATACCATGGACTCGATCGTGGAGAATCGCGCGAAATCCTCTAGTTCAGACTCACCGTTGACGGCAAACCCTGCTGCACCTTTGCCTGCCTAATCGTGTATGTGTTTATTTGTCGTGTGATGTACGGAAACCAGTTTGCAACAATGAGAATAATAATAGCCTACTTGTTGCAGTTTTACCGATCAGGCCAAAATTTCTCCCACCGGTTTTAAAACTTCATGTTTGCAAAATCCTCTTTGAGATTTGCATATTTCAACCATCTCAAGTTTCTGAGGTCAATCGCAAAGCATACATACAAATAGTGTAATCAGCTATCATACAAAAAAAAAATGGAGCAAGACCACCATATGTGTGACACTTCCCAAAAGCTTACAAAAAAAAAAAAGTCTTGAAAGAGAATGCCGATCCACACAACTAGAGCAGAGTTGTGGGATCTTGTGAGCGAACTGCTTCTTTGTTGTCATGATCCCACGTCTTGAGCGCTCATCTTCTTTTCCAGCGCCGCTAGAGCACTAGTAAGAGCCCTCACATCCAAAGCTTTGAGCAAGGTACCATGAGAGTCACACTGATGCATCATAGATAGGGATCAGTTTGCCAAACGAGGACCCCCAAATTTTAAGCAGAGAATCAGAAGAGATGGGATGGATGAACACACCTTTTCCAGCGTTGCAAGACGCTCCTCCAGGTCCAGCTCCTGACGATCAGCCATGGTGGTTATCTGGTTGCGATCAAGGAGCAGCCGTACGTGGGTTCGGACAAACTGTTGGCAGTGTGAGCCGAGGTTACAGGCGGGGAAGGCGGACTCGCAGCCGAGCAAGTAGAAGGGGCAGTTGGCGAGCTTCATGGGGCACGCGGTGACGCAGTGCCTGTCCATCTGGCGCCTGCCGACGCTGGCGCCGCAGCCCTGCTCGCAGAGGATGATCTTGAACGCGCACGCCGCGTCGTGCTCCTCGGCGCGGCACGCGGAGACCTCGGCCGTGCAGCCCTGGAGCAGGTTCCGGCACCGCACGGGCCTGAAGCGGCACCGGTTGGCGACATGATCGGCCAGCTTCTCCTCCGTCTCCAGCTCGTCGCGGCACCGGAACTTGCTTCCGGCGCCACCGGTGGACACGGCGTCCAGGCTGCGGAGCAGGTCCCGGGCGACGGCCTCGCGCCGGTCGATCGGCCAGAAGCGGGTGGCCTCCATCTCCTGGACGAGGTCGTCGATCCTGTCGTCGCGGCCGTCGTCGCCGCCCAGGTACGGCAGCCAGCCGGAGATGGAGACGACGATGCTCCGCTTGCTGCTCGCGAAGTCGTCCAGGAACGCGGCCAGCGCCTCGGCCGGGTCGTCGTGATCGGGCAGAGGATCGTCGCCCGCCTCGGTCGGGAGCTCGGGCGGGCTGCTGCTCCTGTCCGTGATGTAGCGTACCAGCTCCGCGCGCAGCTGGACGGCGAGCGAGGAGGAGGGGTTCCTCAAGGTGCTGTCGACGCACGCGGCGGCGAGGCCGGGCAGCAGGAGCTGCGCCAGCTTGTGCACCAGCTGGACGTCGCAGTTGGGGCAGGGCAAGAGGGCTGTCTGAAGCGTGTCCTCGTCGCCTCCTCCTCCTCTGCTTCTTGCTGGATCTGCTTCGACAACCGGGGCCTCCAATTCCATTGATTCTGGTCTTTCAGTTTCTTGCTGCAAAATTCAATTGCATGCGGATGTCATATGAGAGTTGCAACCTACGACGGATGGATTTGGGATCGCAGAAAGAATCCGTCTTTACCTAAGGGATGTAGCTGCAGTGCAGAAAGTCGGCCTAGATCAGGCTGAAGCGAAATTCCGATCGGAATCGAGACGTCGTCGATATGGCTTATGCCTTATGGGGGGAAAAACGAAGTCAACCCACAGTAGTGGACGAGAGAAGGGAGGCACGAAAAGTAGCAGGAGGAATTTCAGGGAAGAAATCGATTATTTTCCTTTTTCTTTCTTCTGTTGGCAGGAAGGAGAACGGTTTTCTACTCGGACAAGCTGGTCTGCGACCGTATCCGTCAAGTATCTGGCCTTCACTATGGCATTCCCTGAGCAGGGGAGGACTAATAATAATTTGTATACAGAAAATACGGATGATTCTCCGTTATGGGCGTGTTGATGCTGGGCACAACACAGCGTCTCCGGTCGGATTGAGCCATCACCCGCTCCGTGGTGCTAGTGCACCAAACCTTCTGCCGGGCACGACACCATCCATGCCGACATTATCATCCCAGGCTGTCACAACCTGTACATATATTAGGATCACAGTTAAATTTCTGCTTGCTAGCATAGACTTCGATCGTAGAATCACTACACCGCAGTACAATTCCATCGTCAATTTGAACCTGGATGGTTACCTCTGACTAAATTCTTTTCCATGAGAATTGGCTGCATCCACGTCTCTCAGCACAACACAACATAGTTGCAATACTGAGTGCATCATATGAACATATAAAGCAAGTGACATATATGTACATGAAGTAAAACAATCTGAACTGCAGTCTTTTTCGGCTGGCAACGAGGGCATTACACTATTCCACATCCATGATCACGTTACAGCAGCAACTCTCCAGGTCTACCTAATCGTGGGTCCACAAATGGCAGCCAAGATTGCACAATGCTGCTCCATGTGAGGAATATCAGGAATTACGCCAAGCAACCAATCACCTCGCTTGGTCCATGGAGGGACAACCAAGATTGCAGAAAGCCATTAATCACCTCATGATTACTGTTCTATAGCAATCATGAACGAACTTGGAGTACATGGAATGTTTGGGCAAGGCAAAAACTGCTTTCACCTGGAAATTTAAAGAGAAGAACGCCAGTAGCCACAAAATGGTTCAGTTCCAGAAATAGATGGAATTTGAAAAACAATGGAAACTGATATGATGATAGGGAAGGTAGATAATAGAAGGCAGATATCATTCCATCCTTTGGGAGAACAAACCTGAAGTAAATGTCACTAAGGAGCAGATTGCTGATCAGCTCCAGATTGTACGATTTTCTTTTCTTGCAATGACATGGCGACTAAACAGAACTTCACAATGTCTTCTCTTTTAATGTTTCTCCTTTCTTTGCATCAAGATGTCCAGCCTGAACCAAAGGTAATAAAAGCATACAAATATTAGCAATTTTTATTGAGCGCATGCATTTGTGATATGGAGGGAGTCTTGAAATATGTACTACCTCTGTCCATTTTTAGATGTCAAAAATTTGTCTAAATTTGAATGTATCTAGACACTTTTTAGGCATAGATGCATTCAAATTTAGACGAACCACTGGACATCTATTAACGGACGGAGGGAGTAGACCAATTTGCGGTTTCCTCGCTATTCATGTTCCTCAATGGAGTAGATCTATTAATGTACAGGTTTGCATATCCTAACATTTTTGCTATTTTAGATACTGTGTTTAAAAGACAACAGAAAACATGATGTTTTAACAAAAAAAAAATAGGTAGGGACTTACCCACCCGATGTTGCCGAAAAAGGAAAATATGATGTGCTATATTCTTTAAATTGAGGTTCAATCAAGTCTCCAAAATAGAGAAAATAAACTTGGTGTTGTTGAAAACATTCATATAAATTCTAGACACCCAGGAAGTCTTCCTAGCCAAAAAGTATAGCCAGGAAACAGGCAGTGCACCTATAAAAGGTCTGAGATTTTTCTCAAGATGAAAGCTCATGGTCACATGATTAAGGTATTTCTGTTGCAGACTTCTTTTATTTTGTGAGAAGATAAGATACCACTTTTTATAACAAGTACTTATAATAAACCAATCAGGTCATACAACATTAACATATTTTTTTCGAGATTGAACGTCCTTCCTTTGTTCGGAATTCGTTGAGTCGAGTCGAGTCGAGCTCGAAGAATTGAGTCGACATGTCGACGAAAAGGCGACAACTGGGCGTTGGGCGTGATAATAATAAATAATATATAATATGACAGGAAAATGAAATTATGCATCATATGACAGCAAATTAGGAGATTTAGGAACATAAATAACAACTTGCAGTAGCATAAGTTCAACAAAATAAGGTCCAGAGGTTCGAAACACATTCAACCCACATAGTTTCAACATAAATTAGGTGATATGGCAGTAGGCCAGCAGCAAACAAAGCAACAGGCAACAGCCAAAACCAAGCAACAGACAATGCCAAGAGTCGATTCACATAACAGCCAACCAATGCCAAGCACTTCTACACATCATCGTCATCATACTCCAAAGCATCAGAGTTTTCTCCATCATCCTCATTATCTTCACCACCTTCAGGCTGAGATTGAGGACCGTCGGCGCCCACCACAGCATCATCAACATCTTCATCATCACAAATGAAGGGATCTTGATCTAACTCATCTAAAATATCTGGTGCACGCCTAGTATAGAAATTCCCACCACTTGGAACCCCATGACCTCCCCTAGTCTGATTGCGACGAACAAGTGATAATGATGTAGTGGCGGCAGCATCTACTTGGTCCCATGTGAGATCATCATCCTCGTGCACTCGCTGAACCACTTCGGCATCCTTGTCAACCCACTCATTATCCCATTGGAACTCTTCTAGGAAGAGAGGGTTAACTTTATTACCTTCATGGTGAAGCCTAGCAAACCTTTCTTGTATCTTGCTGTTGAAAGATATGTAGGAAAGATCATCCAACTTCGGATGTCCCAACTTGTTTCTCTTCTTGCTATGGATCTGAAAGTAACATGAAACAACAGCCCATAATTTAAGCACTTGCTAATTGCTAGAATTCTAAATTAAAAATAGCCAAGAGAGACTTGTCCACTCACCCTCTCAAAGGTGCTCCAGTTGCGTTCACAAGCAGAGGCTGATGTACATAAACCAACTATACGCCTTGCAACCTTAGTGAGTGGCAATGCTTGGCCACCACCATTTGATTTCCACCAGTCAACTAACAAAAGGGAGCAGCCATATGTTAGTTTTGTACATATAACTTCATGCTGAAATCAATGAATAAATGATAGAGAAAGAAACTCACGAGGACTCTTTCTTTTCCTTCCATTGATAGCTATTTTGGTGTCGAAGCAATCACCACGAACTTGTTGGTAGTCATCAGCTAGCACGTCAATAGTTGTAATCATCTCCTCATCACCATCCATCATTTTTGTCACCACCTGATTAAATGTCATCCTCAAGGTTTGTGCATAGTCTGGATCATTTTCCATTATGTCAAAGAACCGGCCAGGGTTCAAAAACAAAGCTGCCCCATGTAACTTTTGCATCATTTGATGCAGCAATGGTGGCTTTCTTGAGAAGCTTTCATTGAGTTTATTCTTGCACATTTCCATGGCTGCTGTAAGCTGGGGCATTGCTGGATTCTCATCGCCATCAACTAGCCTCAACATAATTAGGACAGGGTGTGATGCTCTTATGCAATCTTCCACAACATTCCAGAATGTCATTGACATCACAACCTCATACACATGCTTCCCTGTTTCAGTTTTTGCTAACTTGTTCTTTGTCCAGAAGTCACTAACAAATAGTTTCCTCAAAGCTTCTTTGTTTTTGTGCATGCTTTGCAGGGTGTAGAAAGTGGTGGCAAACCTAGTAGCTGCTGGCCTCACCAACTCATTCCCACCTGTGTATTCTCTCATCTTGTCAAGAAGCTTCAAATGCCTATAAACAAAGGTTGTGACACGCTTTGCTTTCACAATCCAATCCTTAAATCTATCTATCTTTGCAATGTCCTCAAGCATCAGGTCCAAACAATGTGCAGCACAAGGGGTCCAATATAGCTTAGGATACTTCTCCATTAGCAACCTTCCTGCAGCCTTGTAATTGGAACCATTGTCCGTGCAGATTTGAACAACATTATCCACACCTATCTCCTCCATTTTCTGCCCAAGTAAGCCTGCCAAGTAAGCCTGCCAAGTAAGAAGCATCATGTGTCTCACTAGATGCATTAACAGAACCCAAGAAGAATGTCCCTTCCGGGCTATTGACAAGAAAGTTGACCAAGTGTCTTTGCTTCCTATCCGACCATGCATCCGACATAAGTGTGCATCCATAGGTTTTCCAAGCAAGTTCATGCTTCTTCCTCATGTCGGATAAATCATTGACAGCTTCTTTGATGTACTTGTCACTTGCCTCGTGATAGCTAGGTGGTTTCAGTCCATGTCCATACTGCCCAATTGCTTCAACCATCTCCTCAAAGCTCCTTGAGTTCACCACATTGAATGCAATGGCATTGTCATACAAGAACTTGCAAATGTACTTACAGCCACATTCCTCTCTGCATCACTCTTACCAGATCTATACAAGCTCAATTGCTTAGCACCCGGGGCATGCCTCAGCCGCACTAGTTCTTCCGGAGACTTCAACAACAATGGAGCAATTTTTAGTTGCTTGGTTGGCGCTGGCTTGAAGAATGCAGCTGCAGCCCTTTTCTTGGAGGCTGTCCCAGAACTTGCTACAGGAGGAGGAGGACCAGTACATGATGCTTGGCTTGCTTGCTGTCCCACTGCCACAACTTCTTGCACTTCATCATCTTGATCACCACCTTCTTGCTCTTCACTTTCATCTATCCCGAGTGGCATCTTTCGCCGCTTCTTATCCATCCATTCTTGCATCTCCTTCATGATTGCAGTGGTGGTTTTCTCGCATACAAGCACATCTCCAAAGCCTCCTAAGAGATGCTGCTTCAGCCTCTTGATACCAGAAGACACAATCTTCCCGCAAAGGAGACACTCGACAATTTGTTTGTCCTCGGTTGGCCAGTACGCGTATTTCCAACCTGGATCCTTTGACTTGGCTCTCCTCTTTGGATCCTTCTTTGGATCATACGGCTCAACAGTATCAGCCATCTCAGGCTGTCAAATGATCAACACAGCAAGAAATAAAATCAACACAGAGCAATACAGAGTCACAGTATAGAGTTGCAGAGCACACAGAAGAGGGGCACAGGCACACCACACAGGCACAGAGAGGGAGGAGCAGCAGAGCTGCAGAAGGGGCGGCTGGAGAGGGAGGAGAAGAGCAGGAGCTGTAGAGGGGGCGGCGGGAGAGGAACGCGGAAAGGGAGGCGGAGGGGAGAAGCAGAGAAGGAGGGCAGGAGGCTTACCGGAGGTGGAGCGGAGCGCCCTTGGTGGTGGCGGCGACCTTGGTGGTGGCGGCGACCTTGGTGGTGCTGGCTCGATGTGCTTCTGCTCCCGCGCGATGTCCTTCCGCTCCCGCTCGATTGACTTCAGGTGCGCTCGATTCCCTCTCTCTCCCACTCGATTCCCTCTCCCTCCCGCTCGATTCCCTCTCCTTCCCGCTCAATTTTCTTTTCCCCTTCCCACGTACGCGCCAACTGCCCTGGGCGCGCGACTTAACAGCCCGCGACGACGCCCAGGCGAGCGTGGCGACGCCTTTTTTCCCTGGGCGCGCGCCTAACTCAGATCCTCTGGGCGTCCTTCCCAGTCGTCTTCTCCAGAGCGCCCCGACGACTAGACGCCGTTTAGGCGACGACTGGGCGACGACTTCTGAACAAAGCGTCCTTCACAAGATCTGCTTATGAAGACCTGCTTCAGCGGTAAATACAAGACATTTGATGTCATGATCACTGGCATACTCAGATTGTCCTTGAGACTTTGGTCTTCCTGAGGACCAAACTGGGCCTAATACTAGTAAATCTATCAGCACTGCCTCACAAAAATTACAATCCTCACTAACCCTTGTCTGCAAGGCTTTAGTAGAACTCACATCAAAGTTAGCTTCCTAGAATTCTGCAACAAGTTTCATCCGCTCATTCAAGAGTCCCCCACCAACCTTCGAACAGAGAAGTACACTGATGCTATGTTTGTTCCTGAATCCAAATATTTAGTGTGTCCATAGAAATCTCAGTGGATCATTTGAAGGGGATGAGAAATGCATACAGAAACATAGATATCAATTGTGTAGCCTTAGCAACCCAACATCAGATGAAGGATTAGGAAGTTAGAACTTTGGAGACGAACCCTGGAATCGAAAGGTTTTAGACTTAGTAGAACTAAAACTTAGTACATGATGTGTGGTTTTACTACTAGGCACGAGGAGGAGGAGGTTAGCCTGGATGGGCAGGTGGTGCCTCAGAAGGACACCTTTCGATACTTGGGGTCAATCCTGCACAAGGATGGAGATATTGATGAAGATGTGAACTTTGTTCAGAAGTCGTCGCCCAGTCGTCGCCTAAACGGCGTCTAGTCGTCGGGGCGCTCTGGAGAAGACGACTGGGAAGGACGCCCAGAGGATCTGAGTTAGGCGCGCGCCCAGGGAAAAAAGGCGTCGCCACGCTCGCCTGGGCGTCGTCGCGGGCTGTTAAGTCGCGCGCCCAGGGCAGTTGGCGCGTACGTGGGAAGGGGAAAAGAAAATTGAGCGGGAAGGAGAGGGAATCAAGCGGGAGGGAGAGGGAATCGAGTGGGAGAGAGAGGGAATCGAGCGCACCTGAAGTCAATCGAGCGGGAGCGGAAGGACATCGCGCGGGAGCAGAAGCACATCGAGCCAGCACCACCAAGGTCGCCGCCACCACCAAGGTCGCCGCCACCACCAAGGGTGCTCCGCTCCACCTCCGGTAAGCCTCCTGCCCTCCTTCTCTGCTTCTCCCCTCCGCCTCCCTTTCCGCGTTCCTCTCCCGCCGCCCCCTCTACAGCTCCTGCTCTTCTCCTCCCTCTCCAGCCGCCCCTTCTGCAGCTCTGCTGCTCCTCCCTCTCTGTGCCTGTGTGGTGTGCCTGTGCCCCTCTTCTGTGTGCTCTGCAACTCTATACTGTGACTCTGTATTGCTCTGTGTTGATTTTATTTCTTGCTGTGTTGATCATTTGACAGCCTGAGATGGCTGATACTGTTGAGCCGTATGATCCAAAGAAGGATCCAAAGAGGAGAGCCAAGTCAAAGGATCCAGGTTGGAAATACGCGTACTGGCCAACCGAGGACAAACAAATTGTCGAGTGTCTCCTTTGCGGGAAGATTGTGTCTTCTGGTATCAAGAGGCTGAAGCAGCATCTCTTAGGAGGCTTTGGAGATGTGCTTGTATGCGAGAAAACCACCACTGCAATCATGAAGGAGATGCAAGAATGGATGGATAAGAAGCGGCGAAAGATGCCACTCGGGATAGATGAAAGTGAAGAGCAAGAAGGTGGTGATCAAGATGATGAAGTGCAAGAAGTTGTGGCAGTGGGACAGCAAGCAAGCCAAGCATCATGTACTGGTCCTCCTCCTCCTGTAGCAAGTTCTGGGACAGCCTCCAAGAAAAGGGCTGCAGCTGCATTCTTCAAGCCAGCGCCAACCAAGCAACTAAAAATTGCTCCATTGTTGTTGAAGTCTCCGGAAGAACTAGTGCGGCTGAGGCATGCCCCGGGTGCTAAGCAATTGAGCTTGTATAGATCTGGTAAGAGTGATGCAGAGAGGAATGTGGCTGTAAGTACATTTGCAAGTTCTTGTATGACAATGCCATTGCATTCAATGTGGTGAACTCAAGGAGCTTTGAGGAGATGGTTGAAGCAATTGGGCAGTATGGACATGGACTGAAACCACCTAGCTATCACGAGGCAAGTGACAAGTACATCAAAGAAGCTGTCAATGATTTATCCGACATGAGGAAGAAGCATGAACTTGCTTGGAAAACCTATGGATGCACACTTATGTCGGATGCATGGTCGGATAGGAAGCAAAGACACTTGGTCAACTTTCTTGTCAATAGCCCGGAAGGGACATTCTTCTTGGGTTCTGTTAATGCATCTAGTGAGACACATGATGCTTCTTACTTGGCAGGCTTACTTGGGCAGAAAATGGAGGAGATAGGTGTGGATAATGTTGTTCAAATCTGCACGGACAATGGTTCCAATTACAAGGCTGCAGGAAGGTTGCTAATGGAGAAGTATCCTAAGCTATATTGGACCCCTTGTGCTGCACATTGTTTGGACCTGATGCTTGAGGACATTGCAAAGATAGATAGATTTAAGGATTGGATTGTGAAAGCAAAGCGTGTCACAACCTTTGTTTATAGGCATTTGAAGCTTCTTGACAAGATGAGAGAATACACAGGTGGGAATGAGTTGCTGAGGCCAGCAGCTACTAGGTTTGCCACCACTTTCTACACCCTGCAAAGCATGCACAAAAACAAAGAAGCTTTGAGGAAACTATTTGTTAGTGACTTCTGGACAAAGAACAAGTTAGCAAAAACTGAAACAGGGAAGCATGTGTATGAGGTTGTGATGTCAATGACATTCTGGAATGTTGTGGAAGATTGCATAAGAGCATCACACCCTGTCCTAATTGTGTTGAGGCTAGTTGATGGCGATGAGAATCCAGCAATGCCCCAGCTTACAGCAGCCATGGAAATGTGCAAGAATAAACTCAATGAAAGCTTCTCAAGAAAGCCACCATTGCTGCATCAAATGATGCAAAAGTTACATGGGGCAGCTTTGTTTTTGAACCCTGGCCGGTTCTTTGACATAATGGAAAATGATCCAGACTATGCACAAACCTTGAGGATGACATTTAATCAGGTGGTGACAAAAATGATGGATGGTGATGAGGAGATGATTACAACTATTGACGTGCTAGCTGATGACTACCAACAAGTTCGTGGTGATTGCTTCGACACCAAAATAGCTATCAATGGAAGGAAAAGAAAGAGTCCTCGTGAGTTTCTTTCTCTATCATTTATTCATTGATTTCAGCATGAAGTTATATGTACAAAACTAACATATGGCTGCTCCCTTTTGTTAGTTGACTGGTGGAAATCAAATGGTGGTGGCCAAGCATTGCCACTCACTAAGGTTGCAAGGCGTATAGTTGGTTTATGTACATCAGCCTCTGCTTGTGAACGCAACTGGAGCACCTTTGAGAGGGTGAGTGGACAAGTCTCTCTTGGCTATTTTTAATTTAGAATTCTAGCAATTAGCAAGTGCTTAAATTATGGGCTGTTGTTTCATGTTACTTTCAGATCCATAGCAAGAAGAGAAACAAGTTGGGACATCCGAAGTTGGATGATCTTTCCTACATATCTTTCAACAGCAAGATACAAGAAAGGTTTGCTAGGCTTCACCATGAAGGTAATAAAGTTAACCCTCTCTTCCTAGAAGAGTTCCAATGGGACAATGAGTGGGTTGACAAGGATGCCGAAGTGGTTCAGCGAGTGCACGAGGATGATGATCTCACATGGGACCAAGTAGATGCTGCCGCCACTACATCATTATCACTTGTTCGTCGCAATCAGACTAGGGGAGGTCATGGGGTTCCAAGTGGTGGGAATTTCTATACTAGGCGTGCACCAGATATTTTAGATGAGTTAGATCAAGATCCCTTCATTTGTGATGATGAAGATGTTGATGATGCTGTGGTGGGCGCCGACGGTCCTCAATCTCAGCCTGAAGGTGGTGAAGATAATGAGGATGATGGAGACAACTCTGATGCTTTGGAGTATGATGACGATGATGTGTAGAAGTGCTTGGCATTGGTTGGCTGTTATGTGAATCGACTCTTGGCATTGTCTGTTGCTTGGTTTTGGCTGTTGCCTGTTGCTTTGTTTGCTGCTGGCCTACTACCATATCACCTAATTTATGTTGAAACTATGTGGGTTGAATGTGTTTCGAACCTCTGGACCTTATTTTGTTGAACTTATGCTACTGCAAGTTGTTATTTATGTTCCTAAATCTCCTAATTTGCTGTCATATGATGCATAATTTCATTTTCCTGTCATATTATATATTATTTATTATTATCACGCCCAACGCCCAGTTGTCGCCTTTCCGTCGACATGTCGACATGTCGACTCAATTCTTCGAGCTCGACTCGACTCGACTCAACGAATTCCGAACAAAGGATGTGAACCACCGGATCAAAGCCGGATGGATGAAGTGGCGCCAAGATTCTGGCATTCTTTGTGATAAGAGAGTGCCACAAAAGCTAAAAGGCAAGTTCTATAGGACGGCGGTTCGACCCGCAATGTTGTATGGTGTTGGCCGACTAAAAGGCGGCATGTTCAACAGTTAGGTGTGGCGGAGATGCGCATGTTGAGATGGATGTGTGGCCACACGAGGAAGGACCGAGTCCGGAATGATTATATACGAGATAGAGTTAGGGTAGCACCGATTGCAGAGAAGCTTGTCCAACATCGTCTAAGATGGTTTGGGCATATTCAGCGCAGGCCTCCAGAAGCTCCGGTGCATAGTGGACGGCTAAAGCTTGCTGGTAATGTCAAGAGAGGACGGGGCAGACCACACCCTAAAGAGAGATCTGAAGGACTAGAGTATCACCAAAGAACTAGCCATGGGAAGAGCCGTGTGGAAGCTTGCTATCCATGTGCCAGAACCATGAGTTGGTTACGAGATCTTACCGGTTTCACCTCTAGCCTACCCCAACTTGTTTGGAAATATTATGGGTTGGTTACGAGATCTTATCGGTTTCAACTCTAGCCTACCCCAACGGCTTTGTTGTTGTTGTTGTTAACACTGAAATCAGCTGAAAGTCTTTCTATTTTGATCGTATGACAGGCACTGCCAGAGAGAAATATTGTGGTAACACCGTTACAGCAATCATATAACTGACTGGTTTTCTCACTTCGAGAAACAGCATTTGAATGTCTAAAGGTCATCACGGGAGACTGCACAGTGAGTGTTTTGAAAAAAATTGGAGTAATAGATAGCTGGACTTTAAATTGTAGAAAATGGAGACGAAATCATAAAAACATAGATGCATGATTTAAGAAAACACAATACATTGGACTTTTGATGGAGTACAGTATGCCCTTACCTTATCACCAAGGGCAGTCCCATCCCAACAGCTAAATTGAGCCGACCTTAAAATGATCCTACACACCCAGAAGCATTTGCAGGGTGTCCAGCTGCACAAAATGGTTGATGCACAACATATCTCCTACAAACAAGTAAAAAATATTATACAATGAGACATGGGGGACAACATAAAGCATAAAAGAAAAAATAACATAAAAAGTATACTAGCAGAAAATGAATAAGTATCTACCAAACAGCAGCGATGTCCTTTTGTGCTTTATTTTGAAATAAGATAAAATAAGCAGTTATAAATACTGCTAGCATTTACAAATGAAAACACACACAAAAGCATTGGTAAAAATGAAAAATGTTTGCATGAATTAATAGTTTAGGGAACTTACATATCCATATACCATCCTCGAATGATATTCATTTCTTGAAGATTCAAGAAGCTTTGACATATTAACTTTATCATACCCACTTTCCAAACAGTAACTCTAAGCATGTCATGTGGGACTTGAGAATAAACCTGCGAGAAATAAAATTGAACTAACTTATTCCATAACAGAAAACATGGTGAGCTCACAACAAAACTACTCCCTCCGTCCCACAAAGGTTTTCTGGGATTTATCAAAATTTAGATGTATCTATCTATATGCTATTTAGTGTCTAGATACATCCAAATTTTGACAAATCTTAGACAACCTTCATGCGATGAAGGGATCGAGTAATAGTAATGAAAATAGAATTTTTTTTAAAAAAGACAACAAAATACCAGAGATCAATATACAGAGGGTAAGAGGCAAATAACTTGCTGGGTGTAAGGACGGCACGCCAAGTTTCATCTGCAATTGGGAGACAAACCCTCTACTAGTTTCTCTATTGCATCCACGCCTCCCTCTCAAAAGCCTCATCGACAAAATGAAATGGCGCAGCAAACAAGAAGCCAAAAGGTAATTCGAAACAGTAATGCATTAGGTGGTCATGGCCTGCCTTCTGAAACTACATGCAGGTTCGACTACACAATGTCCACAAAAGATTGGTGTGCAGATCTGAGATGGCCATAGCATTCTTCGCTGCTCTTGAAGTTCTCCAAGCATACCCAGCAAATGTGGCTGCCGCACCTGCACTCAACATGGTTGCAGCCCTCAGCTTTCTCAATTGTGTATCCACAGGAAGGGCAGCTCTTAACATTCCCCTTCCCTTTGCGCCATTCAAGCAGCGTCGAGTCTGGGTCTTCCTTGTATTCCTTGTAAGCCTCACATGATATAAAAGGATGATACTCGAGATGACACTTGGAGCATATCTCCACATAGCAAGCCCCACAGGAAAAAAGTTTGGTTTCTGCATCTGGAGCTGCCACTTGGTAGATGGATTGGCAATCAGGTGTCGGGCAGAAGCGGTACATTCCTGCTTTAGATGCAACAAATGCCCTCAAGGAAGCTCTGAATAGGTCCTCCAACTTCTCATTTGACACGAGGTGCTTCAGATCAACAACAAGGAGGGGCTTCTTGCACCCAGTTTTCATGCAACAAATAGGGAACCCATCATGCGATTTCGAGGCAGATTCACACTGATCCACCAAACAAGCCAGACAAAACATGTGCCCACATGACTCAAGCCTAAAAGGATCTTCTATCTCACACAAGCAAATAGGGCATGCATCCTCTGACGACTCACCATAATCTATCCTTTGCTTATCTTCTTTATTGCCTGCAACATTCTCTGGTGGAAGTTGAACCAGGGTACTGTGTTTAACAGAGGTTAACTCTGAGATCATCCTTTCAACCT
Organism: Lolium multiflorum; assembly: GCA_030979885.1. Lineage (NCBI taxonomy): Eukaryota > Viridiplantae > Streptophyta > Magnoliopsida > Poales > Poaceae > Lolium > Lolium multiflorum. Next base: position 45,838,482 of record CM061748.1, read on the forward strand.
TTCGCTTATCCTCCTTACTGCCCCAAACTTTAAGTAGGTGACGGTGTTTGTGTAACTCAACCTTTATCGTGGGCATCTCTTTCTTAAATCCTTCCAGATCAACTCCAAAGTTTTCTACCGTTTTCTTCATCAAATCTGGAGGGAGGCTATGGCCACGAAGACTAATTTCAAGAGGCTTCTTCTCAAGGAGCTGTTGAAGTGCATGAACCAATTTTGCCTCCACTGCAGCCATCTGATCTTGGTTTCCAAAGACTTTAATATTTAGACTTTGCCTGTCATACATAATATAAGTACCAGTTTCTTGTTCAATTGATTTCAAATGTGCTACACCATCACGGGACAAGAGCAGCTGAATTGCACTTAATGTCATATCAGGATGGTTTATGGTTTTGCCTTTCATCAACATCTCAAGAGGCCTTCTCAAATCTGCTATTATTTTTGTAGCATTTGCAGTGAGCTTTAATCGGAAAATACCGTTCTCAGTCTTTTCAAAATTGTAAGACACACCTGCATGGAAGTAGAAAAGCTACTACAACTTTAAACCCACTAGCAGATATAAATATTTTTACTCTAAAACAGCTAAACAAACAATACAAAGATAGAAAAGGAGCTACGTAAGATTAGCAGCATAACACTCATGAGGATTCAGGATAATGAAGGCAAGGAACAGGATATCCCTGTTCACTAATGCTACATATTCTTGGATGCCTACGTTAGTTGCAGTCTTACAGCTGATCTTAAACATATATTAGTATATCTCCCAGCAAAGCTTACAATGGTAGTTGCAAAACAAAAAAAACACACACACACACATCTGAGCACAAACAACACATATCTCTGAATTTACAGAGAACCAATCCAACACTGCACAAATGTTGTATGTATGCATACACAACCACCAGGCCAAACTACTCACAATTTTAGGCCTTAGTACAAGGAAGGCAGTAGTAGATAACACATCACTACTATGGCATGTTTGCACTCTTTAGTTAGGCCATATTTCCTTTGCATTGGTGCATTGGTGCATTGGAGACATAGTAGAGAGAGGGAATTTATAGGATTACAACTATCGCCACTTAAGAAAAGCATTCCTGGTATAAGGTAACTAGAAAATAAGAAAATTTCAATCATTACATCAAGGCAGAACCGAAGATTGTAACACCTGGGAGTGTTGCTCATATTGACAGTCAAATGGTCAAGAGTGTTTTAGAAAAGCTTTTGCGTCTCTGAAGGCAAGCTGGAGGGGTTTATTACAATAAATCAATTGCTAGCTGAATTGCACTTAATGTCAGATTCTTTCTAGCTGACCTCTGAACCAGTTTCTTGCTAGCCTTACATGGGAATAGACAGCACACTTTGACCGGAAGATTCAGAGGCCAGCTTAGCTGCTGCTTGTGTAATAGATAGTCACAACTGGCCCTATCCTGTGGCATATGGTGTTCTGGAGAATGAATCAACAGAAAGTTGGCTGTGGTTCATGGAGAAGTTGCATAAGTTCATTGGGATACCCTATTGGACTTGTCATTGACACTGAGGTGGCTAACTTAATGAAGAAATTCAAAGGTTATTTGTTTGCTGAGAACTTGCGAGCATCTTCTCATGCTTATATATCCAGGAAGCATGCTAATTATACGGCAAAAATGTGTGCAAATCCTGATGTCACAAAGTACCTCGGCACATTTCACACCTACATATGGAGCATAAGCGAATTCAATGAGATATGCAAGGTGGACTATGTTAACATTAATCTTGCCATGTAACATCAAGATCAATAAACTGAAGTTTCTTTCAGTGGTTGACTTGCTTGATAAGATCAGGCAACAGATCACGGAGAAATTTTAACCTGAGACAATGAATAGCCATGAAATTCGAAGGTCTGAAATTATTACCAAGTGTCATAAGTGCACTCAATGCCAGATCCACGGATTTGATGCTACGACACAAGAGGGGTTCAGACCATGAAGCTGAAGTGTATGCCACGGACAAAGATGGCATAGAGTGAAGGCACACAGTTGACTTATTGAAAAGAACAGACGGCTGCAAACAGTGGCAAGTTTATTCGCAATGAGAACATGCTATTGTGTTCATAACTTCAATTAGAGGAGCTGAGCTTGAAGGTTATACACTGAATGTTACACAGCGCAGAGGTTTAAACCAGCTTATGCAGAGGACGTTCCATCTATGGCATGGAAGATGCAGTGGGTGTCAATTGATTCTAAGTTATAAAATCACCATTCAGTATTAAGAGAAATCAAGAAGAAAGTTCTTAAGAGCCCTCCTGGGAGGCCAAGAAGGAACATGATTAGGGCTTGACATGAAAGATACGGACAAGGAGCATGGAAGAATAAGTGCAGGTACTGTGGATAATTGGTCACATAATGAGACATTCCAAAGAACAGTACAAACAGAAGGTACTGGAGCAAGCTCTGCAAGGTAAACATTTAACTTTGTTCAGTCCATGTTAGTTTAATTCAACACTAATGTACATGCAACATTTGAACCATTGTAGCTCCAGAAAGGGATGACCAAATAAAAATAAGAGCCAAAAGAAGAGTGTCAGGAGAATGGGGACGAAGCTGCAACAGTAGGATCCCACCAAGTGAAGGAATGTGATGATCATGAAGCTTCAGTGGCAGGCTCACCAATCCCAAATATCACTTCTGCAGCGATACCTTACAGCCCGGCATGCATTGCAAGGAGCATGAAGAGAGTTGCAATTTGATGGTTTATCTAACGTGTTTGTGACCTGATGGCTCATAATGATGCCAAAACTGCTATGGCACAAGGAATTGAGAAGCTACCTTTTTTCATAACTTAACTTGTGAAGCTACCTTAAACTCAATGCTTTTGTAATGATGATAGATCGTGTGATGGTAAGAAGACTTGTACTGATAAGTAGAACCTGATGTTAGGCAGCTAGTTCTGATTGATACCTGAAAACAGGTCTTTTGCAATGTTATCCAATGCTTATGATGCTTGCTTGAAACCTGATGCTTTTGTGATGGATGTGCGGAAAAGGAGTAGTCAAAATCTTGAAACTGAAGCTTAAGTTGATGGGCTTTTTAGTGTTATAAACTTATAATGCTCAATGTTCTTTTTTCAGCCCTTTCTGCGAACGGACAAAGAGTAGAGACAGAAAATGACACGAGACATAAAGTGCTTCTATTAAACCATATTTTCTACATAAGTCTTCTTCTACTTGACCCATCCTGAATACATCAGCATGTCTAAATAAGGACATGTGGAGCCCAAAATAAATAAATAAATACATCAGCTTGCAAGCCACTGTCTCTAGATGCTAAAAAAGAGGCAACAAATAAACTAAGCAGTACAAGGGCATTCTAGGTGAAATCTTGCCCAAACTAACCAAACAGAGCTAACCGGACGGTAATGTGTAGATGTGCCAAAACATAGCTGAGAGCAACAGAGTAACAGCACCAGCATACTTATACTAAATGTAAGAAGATAATGAGAGTGGGCTTTCAATAGTAGCAGAAGCATTAAAGAAGGCTTTAGAGAAAAGAACAGCAAATTCCCAAGGAGGTAAGTGACCTTGATGAATTTCAGCAAAAGATGGCTCAAGAAGTCTGGCTAGCTTATGAAAAAACAGAGAGAATAAAGAAATAACCAAAATGAGAAATATCATTCAAGAACTGTGAAAAAGATCGAAACAGATAGAAAATGAGGAATGTACGCATACCTTTTTGGCTTTGGAAGCTTTCAAGCAGAATAGTGACTTCCTGGCTGATAACGTTGTAAACACGTAACGGACAGGACAGAGTGCTATGAAACACATGCTTGCACTGTATTATCTGCCAAGGCTGACAACAAGGAAGAAAGCTTCCTTCGAGATGGTCCAGTGCTCTTGCAGCCTCTTGATAAAGACTTCCATCAAAAGTTATAGCTGCTCTTATCATTGAATCGTTGTCCTCTGGAGGAAACACCTCAACACGGAAGTTTTGTCCAGGACAATTCTTATTTGGCATGAATGGAGAAATTTCTTTAACGAGTTCTTCTTCACATGTAGAAACAGAGGGGATATCTATGACATTTCCCTTAACCCTGAGCAAACGGATATTAAGGATTCTCCTTGTTGTTGCACTACAAAAAGCATCATACAGTTCTGGCTCTGTAACATGCATTGGAACTCCTTCGACAAAGACACAGTTCTCATCCTTAGTACAAAGCCTGCAATTGACATACCTTCCACCAATTCCTAGGGCAAAGCAGTCATTTACAACAAATTCAGCTTCTCCCCTGGCACATGTTACAAGTGCACGTCCACTGCTACGTTTAAGTGGCCAACATAATTTAGCTCTTACCGCAGGGAATGGCAATCCTCGATTATCAAAAGAACATACAGGAAGTACTTTTAATGGGGAACCATGAAATTCTAACCCATTCAGTTTTGAAACAGCATCTTCAGCATTTTCAGGTTTGAGGAATGTAAACTTCCCCCATTTAGTTCCATCTGAGGCCATCCGAAAGTTTCCAGTGAATTTATGAAAATTAACAACACCAGAGACGGTACTTTCCACCAAGCAAATAAGATCCTTGTCATTGATGTCATGAGCATTTTGATGCAAAATCTCTACAGTTAGACACCTCTTCTCAAGTTCCAAATGCTTGATTTCAGCACCTGAGCTAAATAGTGCAACAGGAGAACTGCCAGACCTCCCAGGAAATAAACTTCTCTCGAGGCACTCATTCCTCAACATCTTACCTTCACATTCCAAAGCACTGTTGACAACGCAAAAGACCTTTTCCATGTTCTGTTTAGTAGCAAATAGCACAACTTCATTATTGTTAAAGTTAATCTCAACAGTTATTCGGTCATCCTTGCAATCTTCCTTGAGACGTGAGATGATCGTTTGCAGATTTTGGCTATATTTACCACAAAACCTTCGCAGTAAGTTATTACCAAGCCCACTAATCACCTTTATCTGCAATTTGCGTTCCTCCAGTTGCTGGATGGAAGACATTGGGTGAACTGTATACAAGGCATCATGATCAACAGCAGTTACACATACCAGATATTGATTCGGGACTGACAAGATTTCTGTAAACACCACCCACTCTGGCTTGATGCCATAATTGAGCAATGATGATGACGGATGAAGGTTCACAACCTGATCTGTCGAAATCACCTGGTAACCAAACCTTTCATGTCCCAAAAACATAGCAAGATTACCTGTCAGAGATGATAGGATAATTCTCTTTAGCAACTTATCATGTACAGTGGGAGTCTCAGGATTCCAACACCAATAGCTTGGAACAATAATGTTCAGCTCATGCTTTAGACAGTTTTCGAGTTCTGATATAGTATCCTGGCATCTCCTCATGGTCTTGGCGTTGATGCTGTTCTGCCAGCACCACATATTCCTGTTGTCATGCCCATCTTCCCATTTCTTATAAACAGCAAGTAGAGTGAAAAGATCTCCATCTCGGTGACACAGACGGACCTTCTGAAGGTCAGCTTTATGTTTCTCCTCATCAGTGCCCACTCTACAAAATATGCTGCTAGAATTTGCCATAACAGCAGCTAGAACTACACCTTCCTTCCTCAAACCAAAACTGAAGCAATCAAGCATAATTTTCCCAAGCCTTGGCTCAATTCCCAATTTAACCAGGTGGCGTCCAGTATCAGTCAGCTCATAGCAATTGAGTCTACATTTGACAGCACCCAACTGTTCAAGATTTTTCACAGCCATATTGATTGCTTCTGGATTTGGGGCATCAACAAACTCAAAATTTTGTGCATCTTTAATACCCAAAGCAAGTATCCTTAGAACAGCAGTGCCAAGATGAACTTTCCTGATCTCAGGTTCTTGATGCACTTCCATCATACTGAAGTCGGATTCAGAGTAAAGCCTGTAACACTTTCCTGCTGCTGTTCGGCCTGCCCGGCCAGCACGTTGATTAGCCGAACTTTGGGAAATCCAATTAACTTTCAATACATTGAGACCACTGCTGGGCACAAATCTGCTCTCCTTGGCCAGTCCGGAATCAACAACATACTTTACTTCTTTTATGGTCAGTGATGTTTCCGCCATATTCGTGCAGAAGATAACTTTTCTCTTTCCAGGATAGCTTTGGAAAACCCGGCTCTGTTCTACTTGGGAGAGCTTTCCATGCATGGGAAGAACCACAGCACTTGAATCACTGAAATTTTCACAGGCCCATTCAACTTCCAGTTGAGATGTCAAGAAAGCAAGGATAGCGCCCTCTTCTTCATTCTTGTGAATGATGCTTACCACTCTTACAACATCATTAAGATAAGAAGCAGTTGCAGAAGCATGACGGAAAGAATTTGGCACAGTATTGAAGGAAGCCTCCAATGATATATCTGGGACATATTTAATTTCAACAGGAAAATTCCGCCCTTTAACATGAAATGTTTGACAGCCGTAAAAGTAGTCAGAAAGTCTATCAGCATCAGCAGTGGCAGACATTATAACAAGACGCAAATCCAACCTATCAAGCAGCTTCTTCCTGATCAAAGCTAAGAGAAGATCCGTGTTCAAGCTTCTTTCATGAGCTTCATCAACGATGATATATGAAATGCCATCCAGGCCCGCATCATTCATGCAGTGATGTAATAGGCAGCTATCTGTGCAAAATATGATCTTTGAATTGAAGCCTTGAGAACTAGAAAAGGTTGAGTATGACAAGACGAAATTGTCAGTGTAGCAGCCATTGCTTTCTTCATCCACTCTACGTGCCAACGATGTAGCAGCAATTTTTCGAGGTTGAGTGCAGACAATTGAACCATTAGCAGCAAGACCTGAGTCAGCAAGAAACTGAACCAACTGTGTGCTTTTCCCAGAACCAGTTTCCCCGATCAAGATCATAACCTGTAGAAACAAAGGTCAGATCTTTCTGCGGAGAAGGTACCATCACAAATAAAACTGCAGAGAATTCACAGCCTCACCTGGTTATTGAAAATGTGATTGAGAATCTTTGTGCGGTATGCGTATATTGGCAGCCCCTCGTTGAGCCGCCTGCACTCGCGCAGCATCATCATGTGCAACCTCACAAAGTCCACATCCTCGCCTTCCCCAATCCCAAACACATCCACCCCCTCTTCCTCCACCACCTCCTCACCGTCACCTGCCCCACGTAACATGGCACGCCGAATCGAACTCATCGCTGCTTTGTACTCGGCAATCTTGGCATCAACCAGGTCCTTCTCGGCCTCCAGCGTTTTCTTCTGGAGATCGAGCTGGTCGAAGTCGCGGAACTTATTGGGGCCGCGCAGGCGGTGCTTCACGGCCTGGATGGACGCCGCGAGCTCGGCGGAGCGGGCGGCTGAGCGGGAAACGAGGTCGGAGTCGAGGAGGCGGGACGCGTGGGAGGCGAAGAGGGAGGCGATGAGGGGGAATGCGTGGGCGGCGGCGGCGGCGTTCGGGAGGTGGGGGGTGAGGAGGTGGAGGCCCTCGAGGCGGAGCGACCAGAGCTCGCGCGCGGCGGCCGCGGCGGCCGGGAGGGAGCGGAAGAGGAGGCGCGCGGCGTCGCGGCCGCCGGAGGAGACGGAGAGGTTGTCCGGGGGTGACGAGTGGAGGCTGGTGAGGAGCGCGTCGATCTCCGTGGCGGTCGGGGTGGAGGCATTGGCGCGGAAGAGGATGACGGCGAACCGTGGGGGCGGCTGCGGGTGGCGGTGGGTCTGCTGGTGGTGGCGGCAGTGGGGAGGCGGGGAAGCCCAGTCCGGAGGGCGGAAGGGGCGGCAGTGGTCGGATTGACGCATGGCAGGCAAGGTGGCGGAGCGTCGAGAGAGAGACGGTGGCGGTGGCGGAGGCGGCGATGTGGCGGCAGCGGCGCGACGAGGGTTAGGGGAAGAGGGGTTTCCTTCCTTCTTTTATGGGCATTTTGGTATTTCCCCTCCGGAATTACGTACGGATTCTTCTAAAAAAAATTAGTACAGTATATGTACCTCGGTCCTCAAATTAGTGTACTTCTAAGTTTTGTTCTTAGTCAAACTTTTTCTTAAAATTTAACCAACATTATACAAGTAACAACAAATATAGCATAAATTACGTATATTATGAAACTATATTTTTATAAAGTTGGTTAAAATTTATAAGGTTTGACTTAAGACAAGATAGAGAGAGTACGGTTATCTAACAAATACATTCCGTTGCTTAAAATAAGTGTGGCAGATTTATTAGATGTGGATGTACCTACAAGGAAAAATATGTATAGATAAAACTAAAGTTATGTCACTTATTATTTTAGAAGGTAGTCTGTAATGCTTCTTTCAGGGAAAACGCTTGCAAGCACTAGCGTTCGCATCCTCCGCCTTGCACGTGCGACACACGTCCATTGCATGGACGAAAGAAAAAAGAGCCCACCATGCCGCCCAACCCACAATATGTCCCCCCCCCCCCCCCAAACATGCCCACAACATGCCAACAGCCTCCATGACCACGAACGAGCTTCTGCCGCCGGCCTCGCCTCTGCAACCACGTGCGAGCTCGCATACCGCCACTGGTCTATGCCTTTGGGACCATGAGTGATCTCACCTACTGCCTACCACACATGAGCTCGCCCAGACTGGCGAGGAAGAGAGCTGTGGCCAGACTGGCGTGGAAGGGAGCCATGGATAGACCTCCGGCAGCGCCACTTCCTCTCTCATGTCATTTTCTCCAACCGCCATGGCTAGGGCAGTGGGCTTTCGATGGGAGGACAGTCGCTCTGACCCAAGGTCCGGTGACGGCGACAGTGCAAACGGAGGCTCCCCTTGGCTTCGACCTCTCTCTTTGAAAGGATAGAGATGATAACCTAGAGGGGGTGAATAAGTTCTACATAATTTATTTGATTTATTTTGCAATTTTAGGCTTTGCAAAAATGTAAATGAGACTATGTAATCTAGATGAGAAAACCTATATGATGATACTCTGTCTTCAATACGAAGGCTGCAACAAATGTAAAAGCACAAGTAAAGGAGCTCGCATAGGAATAACTAAGGAACACAAAGATGAAGATGTATTTTGTGTTCCCTTCCTTGATAGGGAGGTACATCACGTTGGAGAGATGTGGGATCCCATGAAGGATTTCTCGACGCCACGAAGGCTAACCTTATTCTCCGAGTCTATCTCACGAAGGAATAACCCTCTCACTTGTGGTAGAACTTTAAGATGATCTACAAACTCTCACAAACTTTCGCGAACCAAATCCTGTTGACGTCAGAAACCCACCGGCGGGCAGTGACTGGTCAACACCGTAGAGCCGGGAACGACTAGGGCTGCGGCTGGCCCGTCCCTCGAGCGACGGCCCGCAAAGCCTCCTGGTCGCGCGCCGATGCGGGTTGCAGGGTGCCACCGACCTATACCGGTCGGAAGGTGTGGATGATGCCTCGCTTAGTTTCTGCGGGGCACACACGTACACGTTAAATACGAGCCTCGATCGGCTCTCGGGTTGTCTGTGAATCGGCTCATGGAGCCGATCCACCCATGATTCGTCCGAGGTGGCCGAATATATGGTGGTCCTGCTTGATCATGATAAAGCGTATGAGATCCACGACGATCTGGGGTTTTCACCGCATAATCGGATCATCCTACTCACGATTGGGCCTCGCGCCCACGCACGGTAAACGTAAGCCAGCCCTAGACAAGGCCTAAAAACCAACACTAGGTTGATCCTCGGAACGTCTGTCTAGGGGCAGCAAACTACACCCGCATGCCGCTGGATCCTCCAACCCTTTGTAAGGCCTAACTATTGCAGATGTTAAACTAATCCTTGATGAATCAAGGAGCGTAACGGAACAGATCTACTAAATAACGATCAAGCGGGGTGCCGCCTGCACCCATGATGAGGTACGGGGACGGCTAGATGCGCGAGGGTTGCACTACGACAGCATATGATACTAGGAACAATGCTAACCCTAACACATCTATGATAACTACGTTGCTCGCCATCAAAAGGCTTCAGACGAGCAACGCATGAACAACTAGGCAGGCTGCTGCCTAGATCGCGAGATGCGATCTAGGCAGCATGGTGCTTACCGGAGGAACCCTCGAGACGAAGGAGTTGGCGATGCGCCGAGATTGGTTTGTGTTGAACGTTGGTTGTTGTTTATTCCATAAACCCTAGGTACATATTTATAGTCCAGCGGACTTTCTAATGTGGGCGTGCACTAAACCGTGCACGAGATAAATTCTAATTTCTACGTAACCTACTATAAAGATACACGGGCTAACTAGCCCAAACTTGATACACAAGGCCGATTCACATATCTGTCCACGCATATATCTTCACGTCCATCTTGATCGCGCCCACTCTGACTTGGTCAAATTCTGGTGATAACACATGCCCCCTGGTTTTGGAAATGACATTTCCAAAATCATTATGCTTTTCTCTCGTCGGGTCATGTTGTGGCAGAGCAGAACCGTCGCAGAGTCCTTCATCATGATAACTTGCCTTCCCAACTTCTCTGCACGATTAGACACCACCTCCTCGGAAACTGCCGTGGCATTGAATTTTTACTATGCTCCTTTTTATTTAACCGCAAAACAGTCTTCTTCCTTATCCCCTTCGCACTAGCCTTCAAAAAACCCTTCTCTGCCACCATGTCTTCATCCTCCGCTTCTTCCTCCTCATCGGGTCTTTCCTACGTGTCCTCTCCCATCCGAGAGTCGACGCCCTCGTGGGGCACGCAGGCGGCGTACGATATCCTCGCCCCAACGAAGTGGGACAAAGAGGACCATGACTCCCTTGTCTGGTCCGAGGATGACAAATCCTTGACCGACGGTGAGAGTGACCTCCGCTTCCTCGCCGTAGGTGCCGGAGGAGGAGAGCGACGACGACAACTTCTCCTGTGACTTCACCTCTTCCGGGGAAGGGGGAGGGAGGAGGAGGAAGACGACGATGAGAGCTCCTCCGACGAGCCGCCGGCCAAGCGGTTCCCCTTGGCGGGCAATCTTAGCGACGACGGCGAGGACGACGCGGCGGAGAAGATGAAGACGACGAGGGCCCGCCGGCGGCCATTGGAGCGACGACGAGCCGGGAGCGCGATGACGAAGGCGACGACGAGGCGTGATGGCCCGTAGATTAGGACCTCTAGAATAGGACCAGCAGCAGATGGGGCAATGTATCCCCTCATATTTCCTTTTGAGAGCAACTAGCTTTTTATGTAAGAAATCTCGCCTATCAATGAAGAACTTTTTCTTTCCCCCAATTTGATTTTGCCGATTTCTTACGAGCTTAATTGAGCCGATTCCCTCTTCTACTGTCCTTGCCGATTCGCCCCGCTAATGCGTAATGAGCCGATAGCACCGCATCGGTCCTTCGAAATCGCCCTCCCTTCTTCAATGATGATTTTCTAAATCTGCGAGAAAATGCGGATCTTCAGGAAAACCTTTGACTTTTCCAACCAAACCCAATAATCCTCTTCAGACTCATCATTGTGACGAAGGTTTGCAATGAAGGATCAGCCGATGGTATCCCAATCGGTTCTTTAAACGAGAACAAAATATCCACCAGGCCTGCTGCCCCGTCTGGCCAAGGCAAAAACAACAACGATCGAGTAACTTAGTTGAATTAGCCTGGGCTTGCTCATGTAGAGCCAGCCGATTTGCACAGAAATCGGCTTGTAGAGAACCTTTGGGTGGGCTGCCCCCGAGTTTCTTCAGGCCGCTCCTAGCGCCCTGGTCGATCGGCTCCTTTCCTTTGGCGATCCATTCTCGACCTGATCTGCACGTCCGGACTGCTCTCGAAGAGGGGAACCAAGCCCTTAAATCACTCCATTGAGGGGTTCTTCCATGAAAAACCCCCTTCGTGCTTCATTGGTCCTCTGATCGTAACATTGATCCTCTTGAGTCGATGGCCGTGCATCGGCTGCTCTTTAATTCTGAAGTCGATGCCCTTGCATCGGCTGTGAAATGTTTAAAAAATTTAGGCCGATTTCGGCCCCCATACTCATATTATCTCATATCCTCGTGTTTTATCCATCTAGGTGCCCCCGAGATTCTGTCAAGAGAATTGATGGTATCGGCTCTTCGGTAGTCCCTGTTGGGTCAAACGTTGATCCCAGCAGAATGGATGGTGAGGATAATTTTGGCCGATTGCTGGAATCGGCCTCCATGTTGCTTGCTCGGTGAAGGTTTTGTAATATCCCTTCATCGGTTTCGGAGGGCCGATCGCAAGGATCGGCCTCGCCATGTTGCTTATCGACGTAGTCTTGCTACTCGTCCATGTCGGCGGATAACACCAGCCCAATCTCTGACCTTAGCACGTTGGTGCGCTTGTTTATGTCGGGTGCACCAATCGTGGAGCACTACACTCCGCCGGACGAAAACACCATGTTTGTGCCGGCCGATGTTTCATCATCGGCTCTCTTTTGCTTGGGGCGCCACTCTTTTCTTTGCGGCAGTCCCTCCTCATCCAGGGTCCTCGGACCTTCGCACGGATCAGGTCGCGCCTTCCTCGGCGTATGCAAGTACATCCTTTCGGCTTCCTCCAGCCCGCGCAATCGAACCTGCGCTTTGTGAATGGCTGAGACCGTCAGGGCACCACCTTGGACGGTGGCACCTGTCTTCTTCGTATTCCCCTTCGTCTTCGATCCTCGAGATCTTCCAACAGAGGGGTCTCAGCACGTCGTTTTGCGGTGGGAGAGGCCTAAGCGCTCGAACACGGACACGTTGGCTGTCTCCTTCTTTTCCGGTTGCACTCGGCCGATTGTGTTGGTAATCGGCTCATTCGAATCCCAGCGAGTACGAAGAAGGCGTGCCAATCTGTCCGTATCGTCTGCTCCCTGCCGTGGCGCTCCTGCCGCTCCTCATCATGATTATGCGGCGATGCCTTCCGTCGTTTCTGGTGGACGACCTCTTTCATCATTGTCGTTGTATCGCCGGCGTTGGTCATATCGACTAACATACTTGTTGAGGAGGTGATCAGAGAGGGTTGGTATCTTATGTTCTTCACTTCCCCCTCTGTGACGTAGCGCTTGCCATCTTGACGGAGCCGATCGCATGGAGCGGCCTCCTCGGTGTCCTTGCTCTCGAGCATTGTCCTCATCCCCGTCCTTCTCGGAGCGGTGTCCAAGCTCTACCATGCTGATGTTGGCTGAGAAATCAGGCGGCACCCTCCAAGGTGGGTAAACTCCACCATGTTGACGGCGGGGAAGGGGTGTGTCGACCTTCATGGCATACTGGTTAAAAATTAGTCGCCCATTTTCTATCGCCACTTGGATCTGCGACGCCACACCCTGCAGTCGTTGGTGGTGTGGGTGAACGTGTTATGCCACTTGCGGTATGGCTTTCCGTTCAGCTCTTGCACCGTAGGAAACTTGTGGCCTTCGGGTATCTTTATGTGCTTCTCCGAGTAAGAGGTCGAAAATCTCGGTTTTCGTCACGTCGAAGTCGAACCCTCTTGGAGGCCCTGGTGGCTTTACCCATTTGCAGTTCTGGGCCTGCAGCTCGAGTCCACTCAGCTCTGCGACCTCTCGTTCTCCGTAGGACCTTCATCTTCGCTGCGTCAACCATGGTAACCACGCGCTTGAATTTATCTTGGTAGACATCCGGGTGGCGTTGTTCATACGCTGACAACTTCATGTGTGCTAATGAAGGATAGTCCGCCGGAGGCCACTTCCTTGATCGATGATGATAGACCCACCACCGCCATCTTTTTCGCTTACGTGAACCGAATAGCATCGGTTCCTAACGTCTGAAGCGGGATGTATTCGATACCGTTTCTCCGCGCATCGTACTTGTGCTAGATCGGCAATGCCGGCCTCGGAAGCCTCGAGTGATATTGCTCATGGAACCGTTCTTCCATTGCTTCAGGTCTGGATTGAGTTCGGTGGCGGCGTGTACCATCCGAAAGCCGATCCTGTGAGGGATGTGAAGTACCTCACGCGCAGCTCGTCGACGCTGAGATCATGCCTGTGCCAAATATCGGCTCACATGCTCGATGGAGCTGGAGCCATCGATCCAGAACTTTGTGAAGTCCGGGACGATATTTGGGTGGTAGCGGGATCAATTCGTACTCGTTGGGTACGGCGGCTTGTCGATCGCCTTTCTTTTCGGCATCATGCCGAATGATCTTTCAGGATCGTACAAATTTGATCCGCGGTGATGGCTGCAGGTGCCGAACCCGAAGATTCGTCGGAGTGGCGTACTTAACCAGCCATGCTGTTTCTCGGTTCTGAGCCAACTGCGGGAGCTGGGCTCGGGAGTTTGTCGGGGTGGCGTATTTAGCTAGCCACGTTTGCTTCTCGGGTCTGCTTCCTCCTGTTGCCCCAGAAGTCCCTGCTATAGCAACCTGGTTCGAGGGTGCCCAGGTGTTGCAGTCGGCACGTATGCGCACGCGTACCGTGCGGGATCTCCTTGGGCGCGTCTGTAGAAATTGGTAGTCACCGGGGTCACCACCAATCTTGTAGACAACATAGGCCGATGAGTTCGGCGCTTCGGCGCGCCAACGCGCGAGCGGCGGACGGGACTGGAGTAACTCCCCTTGGTGAGTCCCTAGGGCTGGTCCTGACGGATGGCTCATGATCTCCTGGATCACACGCACGCGACGCGCTCCAACGTATTTACCAGGCTCTCGGAATGGCGGTGCAGCGAATGAGCCACCATGAAGTTTATCTCCCCGCGCGACCTGGTGCGTTCCTCTGACGGGGTGGACGGGTCCACTCCATCAAGCGCGCTTGAACCCCTTCCATCCGATGCCGTGGGAGCGGGTCTGTGGAAAGAGCCGATTGGGTCGGCTCAGAGCGACTTGATCTCGTCGTACTTCTTCTTGAGCTCGCCGGTGAGCTCCCCGTACGTGACCGGAGTTTCTTCCCCTTCGATGAAGATGGCATGGTGTTCGATGTTGAAGATTGTCCCACCGGGCGTGCGAATGTGTTGACGTCGAAACCCACCGGCGGGGCGGTCAACACGTAGAGCCGGAACGACTAGGGCTGCGGCGGCCCATCCCTCGGAGCGACGGCCCGCAAAGCCTCGGTCGCGCGCCGATGCGGGTTGCAGGGCGTGCCACGACCTATACAGTCGGAAGGTGTGGATGATGCCTCGCTTAGTTTCCTGCAGGCACACACGTACACGTTAAATACGAGCCTCGATCGGCTCTCGGGTTGTCCTGTGAATCGGCTCATGGAGCCGATCCACCCATGATTCGTCCGAGGTGGCCGAATATATGGTGGTCCTGCTTGATCATGATAAAGCGTATGAGATCCACGACGATCGGGGTTTTCACCGCATAATCGGATCATCCTACTCACGATTGGGCCTCGCGCCCACGCACGGTAAACGTAAGCCAGCCCTAGACAAGGCCTAAAAACCAACACTAGGTTGATCCTCGGAACGTCCTGTCTAGGGGCAGCAAACTACACCCTGCATGCCGCTGGATCCTCCAACCCTTTGTAAGGCCTAGTTGGCGTCGAAACCCCGGGGCGGCCGGCCAACACGGTAGAGCCGGAATGACTAGGGCTGCGGCTGGCGATCCCTCGGAGCGACGGCGCAAAGCCTCCGGTCGCGCGCCGATGGTCGCAGGGCGTGCCACCTGACCTATACAGTCGGGAAGGTGTGGATGATGCCTCGCTTAGTTTCTGCAGGGCACACACGTACACGTTAAATACGAGCCTCGATCGGCTCTCGGGTTGTCTGAATCGGCTCATGGAGCCGATCCACCCATGATTCGTCCAAGGTGGCCGAACATATGGTGGTCTGCTTGATCAAGATAAAGCATATGAGATCCACGACGATCTAGGGTTTTCACCGCATAATCGGATCATCCTACTCACGATTGGGCCTCGCGCTCACGCACGGTAAACGTAAGCCAGCCCTAGACAAGGCCTAAAAACCAACACTAGGTTGATCCTCGAACGTCTGTCTAGGGGCAACAAACTACACCGCATGCCGGATCCTCCAACCCTTTGTAAGGCCTAACTATTGCAGATATTAAACTAATCCTTGATGAATCAAGGAGCGACCATAACGGATCAGATCTACTAAATAAAGATCAAGCGGGGTGCCGCCCCTGCACCCATGATGAGGCACAAGGACGGCTAGACGCGCAAGGGTTGCACTACACGAGCATATGATGCTAAGAACGATGCTAACCCTAACGCGTCTACGATAACTACGTTGCTCGCCATCAAAAAGGCTTCATACGAGCAACGCATGAACAACGTGGGCAGCTTGTGCTGCCTAGATCGCGAGATGCGATCTAGGCGCATGATGCTTACCGGAGGAACCCTCGAGACGAAGGAGTTGGCGATGCGCCGAGATTGGTTTGTGTTGAACGTTGGTTGTTGTTTATTCCATAAACCCTAGATACATATTTATAGTCCAGGGGACTTTCTAATGTGGGCGTGCACCATACCGTGCACGGGTAAAACTCTAACTTCTACGTAACCTACTAATAGAGATACACGGGCTAACAAGCCCAAACTTGGTAAACAAAGCCGTTTCACACATCCCTCCACGCATATATCCTTAAGTCCATCTTGATCGCGGCCCACCTCTGGCTTGATAACACATGCCCCCTGGTTTTGGAAATGACATTTCCGAAATCATTATGCTTTCCTCTCGTAGGGTCATGTCGTAGCAGAGCAAAACCGTCGCAATGTCTATTAACACCTCTTCCACATAACTCGACGATTCTAGCAATCTTTAAGCAATCGGCTCTTTTTTCTACACAATCGGCTTCTAGTTAACTTAGCCGATAGTCAAAGTCAAACAAACCCCGAAAAAGCCGATGGCGTCGCACCGGCCCCTACCATATAACAAACAAAGGCAAACCTAGTTACCCCTCCAAACGGTCACCTGCAACTTCCGTCTGAGAAAGCAAACTCAGATCCCCAAAATCCGCCACCTACGCAATCTCGCGAGCTTCAGATCTCGACCACAGCGCTCCAAACTCCGCAGCGCACCGAATGGCGGAATCATCCAACGCCGCCACCATGGTTTCTGGCTTGAAGGTAATACTCCACCGCTTCTCCTCCATTAGGGCCAATATAAGGATTGAATAGAGGAACACGACTTAATGTTCTACTCCGTCATTGATTTTAGGTCTCCGACATCCTATTGCCGCATCCTTCTCTCCCAAATTCCATGTGTCTTGGCCCCCGTTCCGAGAGTGCTCATCTAATCTCATGTGAAGCTAACAGAATCCCCTTCGTGAATCGGCACCTAGATCGACTTCGTGGGCATGCGAGCCTCCTTCTGAAGGTTGGGTGCCATGGTACAACAGAGTATCCAAAACCCATTACGCCACGGGAATCTATAGGGATAGCCGATGCCTTATCATTATCATTGTCTCCCCTTGAGAAGAATGAAAATATTCTGAAAACCATCGGCTACTTCGGTCGCAATGAACTGCTTCATATTCGGCCATGGCCCGATGACACCAACCCTGCTAGATGTAGCCATGATTACAGCCTGGACATTGCGTCTCCAAGCCCTTCTGCTTTCAAACTGCCGAAAGTCCCTTTCACTCTTTCTTCCAAAAAGGAGTGTACCAGCTGGGGCGCCTACCTTGATCGCCATATGAAAACCAAAGGCCCTGTGACAGAGCGAGAACACACAGCCTTCCTAAACTTTTGGCTGGAACACTTCATATTCTGCGGCCCATCACTTGCCCCTACCAAGAATTACCTCTCCCTAGCCTATGAACGGCCAAAGGCACCCATCTCGGCATCGGCAAACTGTTCCTTGGAGAGGTCTATCGATCTCTTCAATTGATGTCTGTCAAAGTGTTCTCTCGAAGACGCTTAAAACGGCGGCCCCGGTGGTTTATTCACTATGGGCGCAGTTATTTTCGGGATCAGATCCCGACTTCCCACCTCGACCTCCTGCACCTTCCCGGATGTTAACGGGAAGGATATTCGATGCACCAGCTATGGACAAGCCCTGTATGGTCTCCCAGCAGCAGGTGATCCCTAAAGAAGCGAGGGTGGTTCAAAATCTTCTTCCAAGGTCTGACAACCCCTGTTCTTTCCTTATACCGAAACGGAGGAATTTGAAAACCCGGTCTCCTTCCGATTGGATAGTTTTGCCGATGACGATAGCACCCGGCATCTATATTCTATCATGATTCGTCCTTGCTTTCTCCCTGTTGGAATGAGCACTTCAAACCGGATCATCAAACCCGGTTACGAGTGTTATCAACCGATAGTGGTAGCCCGTCAGCTCGGCCTTGGGCAAGTGCCTCCGCACTTATTCTTACACCATCTGACCGCAAGCCGAAACTGCCTGACATCCTTACCAGCCATAGGTGTTACACCTTCTTTGATGCTCTGGCCCTCCCAATTCCTCACAACCTCCGTTTCTCCTCCACTACCGATGGCTTCGAGACTTGGTGGTCCATGTGGAAGACTCATGTTTTTAGGAGGGCGCTAGGACCGCAATTGAAACAACTTGACGCCACGCATGTCATCTCTGCCGACCAGGTACTGTTCCTTAAAATATCTCCCGCAACCCTTTAATGGTAACTTGCCTGCGAACTGACTTCACTTCTTGGCAGGAACGAGACGGCCCAGCTCCCCTGCAAGCCGATGGCTCTCTCTTTGAATTCCTCCCTCCTGCCCCAGTGGTCCTCTTCTGTCAGCGTTCACCACCTCTGAAGAAAGTTATAATGGAAGGCCAGCCGATTTCACCGAAATCGGCTCCTAAAACAAAGCATCCTCGGAGTCGTTGCCCGAGCCTCGACCCGGCGAGGACGGCGGTGAGGAAGGTGGCTGTCAGGAAAACCTGCCGCGCAGCACTCCTCCCAGCGAATTCGCAGTAAGTTGCACCATATTTCGATCGATCGCACTTGCCTTCCCAACCCTCGTAAGATGGTTGTGTTCCTTCTTTCAGACTTCCACCGAAGAGAACTCCAGCGAGGGAGAACAGTCCAGTCCCAGGGCCTCCTACCCACGCGGCACGGACAGATCCACTACACAAAGCCAGACGGACTCGCCAATCCCGGCTTCTAGAAAACGGTCGACTCCCGAGCCTGCCGCTTTTCAGTCTTCAGTCCAAACGAGGTCGCGCAAAGCGCCGATGTGTTCAAAGGGCCCGCACGGGCCCTGAAGCCTCTTCCCTAGCCGGAGTTTCAAAGGTAACCCTTGATCCCTGTGTCCCTGTTGTCTCCCCAAATGAGACTTCTAGCGGCCGTTGAGATCCCTGTGGTCAATCCCCCACCGTCCCTGATCCGCCGGTGAAGGGTCCACCATCTTGAAGCCTTGTTACCTCCCCTTACTTTCTTGGGAGAGGTACACTTTCCTCTCTCTCTACTTCCTTTATATCTGCCGTATGCCCATACCGTTCTTGCTCTTTTGCCAGGGGTGCGATCCTTCGAGCTTGCTGACATTCGACCCCGACTCCATTGAGCCAGCTGCCCCCAAAATAGGTGAAGAGCCAAATCTTGGTGCAGTCGACGGCCTGCTACAGCGTCTCCGAGTCCTGCTCTCCTCCTCGGTTGATGCTCTGGTTGAGGACCCTGAGACGATCGGGGGCATCCTTGTGGACATCCAGCCTCGTCTCCCGGTGGTGCTGGTAGCTAAACTCGGCCGTGACTTTGTCGGTTTTCAAGTCAAGGGTGCAATCGGCTCGTCAAAGGATTAATCTCGCCGCGCCCAACTCCCGTTGAGAGCGATATTGCGAAAAATGCCGGCGGCTCAACGAGAAGAAGGCTGCTTTAGACGCAAAAACCGCCACTTCCACTCATAGTGCCGACTTGAGACCCTACGCAAAGAGCTGGAGGACCTCGAAAGGAGGGCCAGGGGAGAGGACAACTCATCCAAGACGAGGAGTCCATCATTGCTCGCTCCCAAGAGGAAGCGCAAGGCCTCACCGCTGATCGAAGACCGACCTGCTGAAATACGTGCCCTCGGCAGCCAGGTGGTGATGGGGAGAGGGCGACGAGGTCGAGATCGCGAGTTGATCGAATCCGTACCGATGCTCTCCACGCTCTTAATGCATTTCTTCGATAGGGCTTTAATGAACGCCACTTGTAAACTTGTTTTCTGTTCTCTGTCAAGTCAACTGCCATGTATCAGTTCTGGTCGCATCCGATTTTTTTTTTTTCGGCTATAAAATCTTCTCCGCATGTGTCCAACGGCGTCGCGCGCGCTTCCTGATTGGGTGCCCGAGTCTGCCAGGTGACTGCTGAAATCGGCTCTATGTTTAGCTAAGGTACTGTAGTGCAAACGTCGGCTTTATTAGGACCAACGTGGATTCCTTCCAACGCCACAGACAACGCATCCCATTGTTCATTAGATCGATGTTGAGCCCGGACCGGAACACGATTTTAGCTGATTCCTAAAATCGGCTCCTACGTTCGTAGGCCCACAAGAGCCTGGAGATGCTATGTTTAGCACGCCGCCTTTTCGAGCTCGTCGGGTAGATTTTCCCTTTGTATTCGCCACGGCGGCATGCGAGCCCCGCCGTGCTGATGCCAAAGGAGAACTCTAGCTTCTCTCCGCAGTGGTTAAAATCTGCCATGTTGATACCAGGATGAGGGTGTGTGTCTCCGTTGCTTGATGCCGCGCAAACATGTCTCCCGGAAGCCGACGAGTTTGGTTCCGAGGACCCCCTAAGCTCGTGAGAGCCCCTCGCAAGTGACCGGAGTTTCTTCCGCCATCTCGATGCGGATGGCGAGGTGGTTGTTGTTGAAGATTGTCCCACCGGCGTGCGAAATGTGTTGGCGTCGAAACCACCGGCGGGCGCGAGCCAACACGGTAGAGCCGGGAATGACTAGGGCTGCGGCTGGCCCAGTCCCTCGGAGCGACGGCCCGCAAAGCCTCCTCGTCGCGCGCCGATGCGGGTCGCAGGGCGTGCCACCCTATACCTGGTCGGAAGGTGTGGATGATGCCTCGCTTAGTTTCCCAGGGCACACACGTACACGTTAAATACGAGCCTCGATCGGCTCTCGGGTTGTCGTGAATCGGCTCATGGAGCCGATCCACCCATGATTCGTCCAAGGTGGCCGAACATATGGTGGTCCTGCTTGATCAAGATAAAGCATATGAGATCCACGACGATCTAGGGTTTCACCGCATAATCGGATCATCCTACTCACGATTGGGCCTCGCGCTCACGCACGGTAACCAGCCCTAGACAAGGCCTAAAAACCAACACTAGGTTGATCCTCGGAACGTCTGTCTAGGGGCAGCAAACTACCCTGCATGCCGGATCCTCCAACCCTTTGTAAGGCCTAACTATTGCAGATATTAAACTAATCCTTGATGAATCAAGGAGCGACCATAACGGATCAGATCTACTAAATAAAGATCAAGCGGGGTGCCGCTGCACCCATGATGAGGCACAAGGACGGCTGACGCGCAAGGGTTGCACTACACGAGCATATGATGCTAAGAACGATGCTAACCCTAACGCGTCTCGATAACTACGTTGCTCGCCATCAAAAGGCTTCGATACGAGCAACGCATGAACAAGCAGGCTTGCTGCCTAGATCGCGAGATGCGATCTAGGCGCATGATGCTTACGGAGGAACCCTCGAGACGAAGGAGTTGGCGATGCGCCGAGATTGGTTTGTGTTGAACGTTGGTTGTTGTTTATTCCATAAACCCTAGATACATATTTATAGTCCAGGGGACTTTCTAATGTGGGCGTGCACCATACCGTGCACGGGTAAAACTCTAACTTCTACGTAACCTACTAATAGAGATACACGGGCTAACAAGCCCAAACTTGGTAAACAAAGCCGTTTCACACATCCCTCCATATATCCTTAAGTCCATCTTGATCGCGGCCCACCTCTGGCTTGGTCAGATTCTGGTGATAACACTAACTATTGCAGATGTTAAACTAATCCTTGATGAATCAAGGAGCGACCGTAACGGAACAGATCTACTAAATAACGATCAAGCGGGTGCCGCCCCTGCACCCATGATGAGGTACGGGGACGGCTAGATGCGCGAGGGTTGCACTACGACAGCATATGATACTAGGAACAATGCTAACCCTAACACATCTATGATAACTACGTTGCTCGCCATCAAAAGGCTTCGTCGAGCAACGCATGAACAACTAGGCAGGCTCGTGCTGCCTAGATCGCGAGATGCGATCTAGGCAGCATGGTGCCGGAGGAACCCTCGAGACGAAGGAGTTGGCGATGCGCCGAGATTGGTTTGTGTTGAACGTTGGTTGTTGTTTATTCCATAAACCCTAGGTACATATTTATAGTCCAGCGGACTTTCTAATGTGGGCGTGCACTAAACCGTGCACGAGATAAATTCTAATTTCTACGTAACCTACTATAAAGATACACGGGCTAACTAGCCCAAACTTGATACACAAGGCCGATTCACATATCTGTCCACGCATATATCTTCACGTCCATCTTGATCGACTTGGTCAAATTCTGGTGATAACAAATCCACAGCCCGGAAGCTTCCGGGCGACCTTGGCACGCCTAGGGTTTCCAAAGAACCCAAGAGTAACAAGCAACTTTATGAACTCGAGGGGGATCATGATTTGGCTTGGTGGAAACATAGATCCAGGTCTCTTCTTTTGTTTTCTCAAAGATATTTGAGTTTGGGTGGAGAATTGGGTAGATCTTTAAGCTTTGGTGGTGGTCAACAATGGAGGGGAGAAGTTGACGATATTTCTTTTTTGTGTGAAGAGGTAGGTAAGTGATTGGGGAAGGAAGTGGTATATAAAGGTACCAAGTAAGAAATTGCATATTAGTACCGCTTATAGTCCTTCACCTTCATGCTTGCATATTTGTCTTTAGGGAGAGGGACCAAGTAAGAAATTGCATGTGTAATATTTTCATTTTACCATCTATTTGTTTGACCGAGAGTTTTCTATGTGATGCAGTTCTAATATTATTACCGCAACCTAGGAAGGCAACAAACACAGCAGCAGGCATGGATCCAAAAGAGAAGGTAAAAGCAAATGTTGTGACTGTTACCACTTTTCACTGGAAGATCATTCTTGTAAAGATCCAGTTCATCTTGCACTTGCAGATACACATGTTACTGTGGACTCACGAGCGCCGTGTCAGTCAGTCACGCCTACTCGCACGCGCAGACATTTTCCTTGGGCTTGACCTCGACGACGTTCTCCCTTGCCCCGTCCATCCAGATGATGCACCGGATCGAGGCACTTCCCCTGGGTGAGCAGCTCGAACGCCGTGTTGATCTCGTCGAAGCCCATGTCGTGCGTCACGAACTCCTCCAGCTCCAGCTCCTTGTCGAGATACTTCTGTGCCAGGATGGGGATGTCGGTCTTGGGCTTGAGCCCGCCGAAGAGCGAGCCGACGACCGATCTGCCCCGGAGGATGTCGTGCCAAGGTATGCCGATGGTAGCGGCGCCGCTGGCAAGGCCGAGCACGATCGTCTTCCCCCAACCCTGGATCCGTCCATCACGCAATTTGGAAAAGAAACACAGAATTCAGTAGCTTCGTGCCTTCCAACCGCCATATAACGAAAGCGCAAATGTGAATCACATGAGCCATCCCTACCAATCGGGAACTTTGGAACGCTTCCGCCACGACGGCCGTCGAGCGTATGCACTCGAAGCAGTAATCCGCACCACCGCCGGTCATCTCCTTGATGACCTAGACAAAGATCGATCGTTGAAAATATATACTCGTTACTAGCAACTACTCCCTCTAGTTTGGAATTTTTGACATAAAAGACCACTATGCTCAATGAATTGACAAAAAAGACCACCCGCGAGTATAAATGACAGAAAAGACCACCTTCGATGTGGCGGCAGTGCTCCCAGCCGACACGTGGCACGTGTCGCCGCAGAGTGTGGCGGCAGCACTTGCCGTCGGTGACTGTGGCGGTACGTTTGCCCGCAGTCTGTCCCGGTTCGTCAGCGTAGTGGGCCATGCCGCCACACGTTGGAGCGGCAGGTTGACGTGGAAGATGCTGCCACCGGCGCGGGAGCCGGCACGCACGAGCAGCAGCACCTCTAGCGCCGGAGAGGTTCCAGATGGAGGGCGGGAGCGTGCAGGCGAGGTCGAGCTCCGCAAGCTAGAGGAGGGCAGCGTCCGTTGCGAGCGAGAGGTTAGCCCGCGCGGCAGCGGAGCCGCAGAGGAGCGGCTGGCCCGCGGTCGTGGCCCAGCGGAGCCCGCGCTAGAGGCAGAGCGGCGGGAGGCGTTCCAGGTGGCGAGCTACGCGTTGGGGATGGCGCCCTGCAGCGCCGGCTTGAGCCTGTCGAGGTCGCCGGAGGACGCGACGGCGAACGGGATGAAGCTGGCTAAGAGGAGTGCTCGTGCTGTTCCAGTATGCATCTTACGAAATCCTGTGCAGGGAAAGCTAGCTAGCTCAGTGACGAAGCCGGGCGTGGAGGTGCTGCTGCTGCTCGTGCGTGCCGCATCTTCCACGTCGACCTGCCGCCCCAGCGAGTGGCGGCATGGCCCATCAGGCTACACGGCGACGAACGGTGACAGACTGCGGGCAAACGTGCCGCCACGGCCACCGACGGCAAGTGTTGCCGCCACACTCTCCGGCGGCACGTACCACGTGTCGGCTGGGGGCACTGCCGCCACGTCGGACGTGGTCTTTTCTGTCATTTATACTCACAGGTGGTCCTTTTTGTCAATTCATTGAGCATAGTGGTCCTTTGTGTCAAAAATTCGTTTGTTCAAACATACTAGAGTACTACGTTATGGAACAGAGGATGTAAATGCCAAGAATACATGAAGAATCGGTAATGCTGATCTGTTCGGACCTCGCTGACGCTTTTCCCCCCAATATCGTTCGGGTTGATGAAGTCGGTGACACCCAGCCTCTTACCTGCAATTGTTCAATATGCTGACGAGTTTTCTTGACAGAAACTGAATTACAAGTCTAGAGAATAATTTGTGCTCTTATTAATTGTCGTACCGATCACGCGCTTTTCCGGGTTCAGATCAACTCCAACGATCCTCTTGGCCCCGCGCATCCGGCACCCTTGTGCTACCTGCCAATCTGCCATCATAGATCGAGGTTAGTTTAGTGTTCAGTGTTCTACTGTACTTGGACACCGAATTATCACCAGACTGAGTTTTCGTTACCGCTAGCCCAACGGCGCCTACTAAACACGGCGACGCTCGACCCTGGCTCCACCGCCGCCACTTTCCACGCTGCACCAACTCCTGCCTCAACCAATGTTAGTTAGCACAGGAAAGTAGGTCGCGGGTCAGTGATGAGCCAGTGCATGATCGGTAGTTACCGGTGGAGACGCCGCAGCTGAGCAGGCAGGCCATCGCCGGCGAAACGCCGGGCTCGAGCCTGACGACATGGGCAACGTCCACGACAGTGTACTCCGTAAAGCTGGAGACGGAGATGAAGTTGTGGATGGGCTCGCCGGTGGCCGGGTACGAGAAACGCGTCGTGCCGTCACGCGGCATGCCAGGGCGGTCCGGGAGCCCCGAGCAGATGTTGCTGCGGTCCGAGAGGCAATCGGGGCAGTCGCCGCACTGCGCTGAGAACACCGGAACCACCATGTCTCCGACGGCCACCTCTACCACCCCGTCCCCCACGCTCTCCACCACTCTGCGAGAACCACACACAATTGATCGAACAAGTAGATCATGGATTAATCTCCAGTGTTTTTGCGGTAAATACAAGGAGCGGACCTTATGGCGCCCGCACCTAATCCGCTCTGTCTGAAGCTGTTGGAGATTCGTGCTCGCCACTTTTGCAAAACTAACCCTCCACTTTCATCATATTACTACGTGGTCCTGGCAGATCTCGGTATAAATATCCCAAATCCGGAGGAAACCCTAGCCCACACCTAAAAATCCCCGTCCAGCCGCCGCGGTGGTCTTCGCCTCGTCGCCGTCCCTCGCGCCTGCAGCGGCGCCGCCTCGATGCCGGCCCTCATACGGGATCTCCGGCGCGTGGGACGCCACCTCGACGCCCTGTGGCCGCCTCTCCGGTCGTCCCGTGGCGACCTCCCCGGTGCACGGCCTCGCCGCCCCGCTCCAACGAGGGAGCCGCCGGCTAGTCGCCCTCCCCGTCTGTCCTAGGCGGAAGATCCGTCGCCCCAGAGCCGCCGTGGTTGGGCTGCGGACCCTCCGCAGATCCTGGCTTCGTCCGGCGAGATCCCGGCGGCCGGATCTTCATAGGATCCTATAGGATCCCCGTAGGATCTTTTTTCCTCTTTTTATTTTCTTTTTCTTCCTCTTTTGCTCTGTATAGGATCTTCGTACGATCTTATTAGGATCTGTGTTGAATCTACTGGATCCGCGTTTGTTAGTATCATGTATGAGGCAAATGGATCCAATTCCTGTTTTTGATGGATCTTCGTAGATTTTTTCAAAGATACCTTTTTATTTGTGTTAGATATTCATACCAAATATGGTTTTTTACGAAGATCTATGAAGAACTTCATAGAGATCTGTGGTTGAAATAAAGAGATCTGTGGTTGAAAAATGTTACTTATAATTGCAAAAATGGATACACTCACAATTTTGTGAAGAACTTTAGAACCAGAAAAGTGGATCCACATTGGCTTTTCTGAAGAACTTCATAAGCAGCAAGGACGACGTAATAAGAATCTAATAAAATCGAGGGTCTTTTTTGCAAAAAACAAGTCACCAATCTTGACGCACTCTGCTGAAATATACGGTGTGAGATAAGGGCCGGGCGCCATAAGGTCCTGGCAAAATCCGCGTCCGTGTTTTTGTCAGGTTGGTCATTGTTTGGTCATGGCTAGCTGGTAGGCCACTTAATCACAAAACATATGTTACTGTTTATCAATTTTTCAGACGTCAATACTTCGTTAACTTAATATACTCTTGCCCTTTTGTTATCAGCAATCCACTGAGGTCGATGTGTACTGGGAATCAGAGCTAGCTAAGGTTGGTACTGACGATATTTAGCTCAAGTGACGAATTTCTGCAGCCAACACAACTAATCCATCACGAATTAGGTCGCCGATGAAGGCATGAGGCAATGGCACCCAGCCAAGTGTAGGTATATATGTTGCTAATTAAGGTAGTGGGAGTGAAAGATCTCAAAAACTATATCCTTTGCAAGAAAAATAGCGATCCTCATCATGGACTTGTAGGAGGGTTTCACATGAAGTTCGTGTCTTTTAGTCTTAGTACTAGACGTAGCAGCGGTAGCATATCAAATTCTGCTGCAAAAGTTCCTAGAAATATTGTGTTGCAAACAACAAAATAAGTTTTGAGGGAGTGAACCCCTTCCAAATGCTTTCCTGCTCAGGTCATCCTCATTCAGGGACTGAAAGACACATAATGATGTATTTACCCGGCTGCTTCGTGCCCCAGGATTGATGGATACATTGCCGGAAAATCCTAAAATTAATAAACGAAGAGAAATTAGTATAGCATGTCCGTAGAATCAAATTCACCGCATTTTTTTTCCCGGAAGTTTCCTTCCAGTGTGGCTCGTTGCATCGCCGAGGATCATCAGATAATAAATCTGGTGAAGAGGAAGAACCCAGGTGGCCAGGTAAGTCTGTAATGCACGTACCTTCATGCGCCAGAAGGTGACATCGGTGTGGCAGAGGGAGGTGCAGAGTATCCTGATGCGCACCTCGTGCGCGCGCGGCGGCGCCACCTCCACTTCCTCCATCTCCAGCAGCTGCCCGGCCACCTTGCTCACCGCCGCTGCATCCATGCGCGGCATCACAAAGCTAGCAAGGCATTCGGGGAAGGGATGGAACAAGTATGTACACGAAGGAAAGTTACCTTTGCAGCTGATGGGTTTCACCGCCGTATTCTGCTCCATGGTGTTCCCAGCAGCAAGAGCAAGTCGTCTCTACGACCGTGTGAGAGAAAAGGGCCGGGAGATGATAATGACGCAATCATTCGTGGAAGTAGATGCTGAGATGGACGCCATTGTCTGGGAACTTCCGCTAAAAGCGTAGCAGGTGTCATTGTCAGGCGGTGGTGGTGCGTGTGCGCGCTAGATAAAGGCATCTTTAACATGGCAAAGCATTTCGGACCATCAAAATATCCGTGTGTGTTCATTTCAGTCGCCTCACTACAGGAAAATTGTCGTTTTTTTACCGCCAGGGGTTCGTTCGCGCCAGGGTGCCCGCAGCGGCCCGATCCATATTTTTTTCTACATTTTTTCATTTAAATATAGATACAAACATAACACAAACTAATACATAGTTTGAAACATGGTTAAAACATTGCAAAATGAGCAAACCTAACTAGTGTCGGCCTTGCAGGTTTCTTATGTTCGCTGCCAAAAAAAAACACACTCAGGCATTCTCAATCACCCAAATCAAAAAATCCAGCTGGCTATGATAGCCACGTTGTTCTTACCAAGGAAGAACATACAGAAACCTCCACTAGTGGCTTCAATTGGCCGTGGCCATCTTTGATGCAAAGAAATAACGTTCGAACAACACTAGTTGTCGATGTCATTGTCGGACTCGTCCGTGTGGTAGTGCGTGCGGCAGGATGTTCTGTCGAACACCTTCATGACCATCTCGTAGTCGCCTTCATAGAGGAAGGTGAGCAGGCAGCCGGCGTCAAGGTTGTGGGCGCGGGCGAACTTGTCCCACCCTGTGTGCAGGCATATCCGTCGAACAAGACATTGACAGGCCACCAGCAGAAGCCGCATCTGACCTCCCGCAGCTGCAACTCGGTCATTCGACGCCGTCGACGAACTCGGTGAATATGTCCGGCAGCCGCTTGATGCCAAGGGGGTCCTCGTCGATGCGGAGGATGAACTCGAAACACCTCGCCTCCTCCGAAGATGACGATGACGCATGCGACGACGAGCGGCAAGGTGATGCTACTCCTGCACGGCGGCCCCGGCCGCGGCGACCGCGCCCGTAGCCTCGACCGCCTCGCCGGCCATCTGGACCAGCCATGGATTCACTCGCGGGATTGCTGAAAGTTTCGTATGCCGAACCTAGAGGGGGGGTGATTAGGTGCTACCCAATTTTTTGTTCTTTTTCAATTTAGGCTTGACATAAAGGTAAATTCTCTAGATATGCAACTATGTGAATTGACCTATATGACAAGATATACAACTAAGCAAGATATAGCTAGACAAGATATAATAGAGCTATTAAGGGTAGAGGTAGCCGAGAGCGGAGCACGCGAAGACACAAAGATGATTCCCGTAGTTCCTTCCTTTTGAGGGGAAGTACATCTACGTTTGGAGGAGTGTGGTCGCAACAAAGGCCAGACCAACGCCACGAAGGCCTCACTCAGGTCTCCTGTGAGCAACACCACAAAGGCCTAGCCTACTTCCACTAAGGGATTTCCTCAAGGCGGAAACCGGGCCTTTACAAGGTTCTTGGAGCACACATCCACAACTGAATCGGAGGCTCCCAATAGGTGTAACAAAACAACAATAATAACAAGAACAAATCAACCACAAGAAACTAGGGTTTCCAAACGGAACACTAGTAAAGGGGCCCTAGGGGGAAATGTAAATCGCTTCGGTGAAGATGTAGATCAGGGTCTTCTCCTTCGGTTCTCCAAAGATCAATAGTTTTTTATGGTTGGAGGAGGAGATCTAGTGAATCTTATTTTTCTTGGTGTGGCTCTAATGGTGGATGAACTTGAGCAGGAATGAGCAACTTGAGCTGAAAGAAGAAGGGGGGTATTTATACCCCCACCAATTGTACCCGCTGCAGACTTTTAGGGCCAGAAATTCCGGTGTTAGTTGGGGCCGGAATTTCCGCCCCTCGACACAAATCTTACGCAAAATTCCGGGGGGGGGGTGAGAGCCTGGACCCTCGGGTCCTTAGCGAAAATTTAGGGGTCGGAATTTCCGGTCTGGAAATTCTAGAAATATTTCTTCTTACTTTTCATCCACGACTTATCCCCTTTTAATACTTCTCATTTCAAAAAATAATATGGATCATATCTGCACACTAGGCCACATTAGATCATCACATATGTTGTCATCAAAAACAAAACATAATTATGGAGAGATGTTCTTTCACTTGCGTGGAGGCGGTGCTACGGTGGAGGTTGTGCGGCCACTAGGGTTTGTGTGGGAGGAGATGAGATGCCCGCGCCCCTCGTCGGAGGCAGCCGAGGGGCACGTCACGCATGGCATCACCATTACTCGTTGTTAGTCGCGGGTGGCGGCCGCTCGACAGGCGAGGCATCGCCATTAACATGGAGCAAACTACCGAAGTGACGCCTCGACGCCAGTACTAGCGGACGTGAGAAGATGCATCAAGCCTAGGTTGCTGCGAGGCGGGCCCGACGAAACGTCCGCCAGACGCGAGCGAAAACTCGACGCGATCGCGCAATGTCCGCGGAGACGCATCCGAGGCGCATATTTGGGCCGCGTTTGCATCTCTGCGGACAGCCCGATCACTATGCGTCGGGCGGCTAGGACTGGTCCCAGACGCACTTTTCGAACGTGCGAACGCAAACTGTCGCCCATTGTCCGTTTGCGTCGCCCCGTTGGAGATGTCCTAAGATAGGAATGTGCACGGATTTCTCTCAGTCGCTTTGGCCCATATCCGGAGTCAGAAGGAGTCCACAAAAATATAAAATCCCATCACTATGACTAAAACAAGGTCCGTTTAATTTTTTTGAGCGAAGATGTTTGTCCGGAGGTGGTGGATTTGTCGTTCTTCTTCGACTTCATCGATGGGAGGTGGCGGATCTTGGCCCAAGACGGCACGGGAACGTCACCTGGTCGACGTGCCACATCGACATGTGCCTCGCTGCTTGCAGCAGGCCTAGTCATCGACTCACAAAGTCTCATTGGCGATGATGCTTTTATGGATCTTGCAATGGTGGAGGCTCGGCTTCTCTTCCAGCGTCCATCTCGGCGGCACTGGAGTTGGGGGTCTGCTGGGTAATTCTCCGCCCTATTGCTAATGGAGAAGGAACCAAACTGAAAAAAGTATTTCTTTGTTATCATAATGCCAGCCCAGAAGTATGAGTCCCCCGATTTCCAAAAAAACCCTGGGATATCGCCTTTGAGCCTACACACTTTTTGCGCAGTAGTTGTTGCCATACACCGCCCTCCATTAATAACCTGGCCAGCCACTTTTCTAGCAAGGCACTAGTTTTAACTTCTAGATCGTGAACACCAAGTTCACCTTGATCTTTTGGACAGCATATAACACTCCATTTTGTCAACCAATATTTTTTCTTCTCGCTATCCCCTTGCAAAAAGAATCTTGATCGAAAATAATCCAATCGGTGCAAGTCTCCTTCGGGTAACTAGAAGAAAGAGATCATCTACGATATCATATTTGTGAGTACTGAATTTATGAGGACTAATCTTCCCCCAAGGGATAGGAGCTTTCCTTTCCATCTAGTAAGGCGTTTCCGAAGTCGTTCTTCGACGATTTTCCATTCAGCCAAAGTAAGTCTCCGATGGTGAATCGGAATACCAAGATAGCTAATTGGAAAACAACCAAGCCCGCATCAGAATTGCTCGGCATATAGGTTGGCATCGTCTATAGCTTCGCCAAAAAAACAACTCACTTTTGTGGAAGTTGATTTTAATATCTGACAATTGCTCGAATGCTGAAAGAATTAACTTCAGATTACGTGTCCTTGCTAAATAACGATGCATAAATAGAATTGTATCATCGGCATACTGAAGAATTGATAAGCCCACATCAACCAAATAGGGAACCACACCTTCAATTTGTCCATCGAAATTAGCGCGTTCAATTATGATTGCAAGCATATCCGCCACAATGTTAAATAGCATTGGGATAATGGATCACCTTGTTTTAACCATTTTTTTGTCTGGAAGTATTTGCCAATGTCATCATTGACCTTTATGGCCACACTACCACCAAAAATGGCGTTATTAATTAGAGCGCGCCACTCATCAGGAAATCCTTTCATCTGTAGTGTTTGTTGAAGAAAATACCATTTAACTTTATCATAGGCTTTTTCAAAGTTGATTTTGAGTATGGCCCCATTCAACCTTTTGCGGTGCATATCATGAATTGTTTCATGCAAAGTGACAACTCCATCTAGGATGTATCTTCCTAGCATGATCTGCCACTGAATTCAGTCGAATGGTAGCTACTTTTGTAAAAAATTGTAACAAACATTTAAAATACATATGGGTCTGTATTGTTGGATCCTTCCGCATCGATAACTTTCAGTAAAAGAATGATTTCACCAAAATTGATACGGAATAGATCCAGCTGTCCCGCATGAAGCTCAGTAAACAATTCCAACAAGTCAGTCTTGACAATATCCTAGAAAGACTGATATAATTCGGCTAGAAAGCCATCTGGTCCTGGTGCCTTATTATGCTCCATCGGAAAGACCGCCTCCCTAATCTCCTCCTCAGAATAAGGGGCGATTAGAATGACATTTTCTTCTGGAGTCACCTGAGGGATATCATCCGTCCTGGATTCATCCAAGGATAGATCAGATTCCTCAGGTTCACCAAATAGACCCTTATAGTAAGATGTAATATAGGATTGAAGTTGCTCCTGACCTTCGATCAAGCTCTCTTCCTGGACAAAAGAGTGAATACGTTTCTTTCCGTGTCTACCATTGGTAACACTATGAAAGTATCTCGTATTCGAATCTCCTTCCAACAAGAACTAGGTCTTAGATCTCTGGTACCATTTGAGTTTCTTTTCTCGAAGTAAACCGGCTAACTTTGCATTGTATTGACTTTCAAATTCAATTTCTTGCATAGTCAACGGCCGTACCTCAGCGGTTGCCTCTAAATCATCAATGTATGATGTTAGGCTGAGTTTCTCTTGTTTGAGCTGCCCAGTCATGTGCCTAGCCCACCTTTGGATTGGGGTGTTTTCGGCAACCGGCTTATCCCAAATATATTTAATCATGTCCGAACAATCATCCCGATGTAGCCATCCAAGTTCAAATTTAAACTGGCGTCTACGTTGCGGCAATGGTGACCCAGTAGTTAACAATATAGGAGCGTGGTCTGACAAGGTTTCGATCCGAGGACTAGAGGGAACATAAATTTCCAATCATAGTCCATAAGTACTCGATCCAGTTTCTCGTATATCGGCTCAGGAAGACTATTTGCCCACGTGAACTGTCTCCCAACCATTGTCACCTCTCTCAAATCCAAGCTATCAATGACAACATTGAATAAGAAAGGTCAATGGGTGTCAAACCTACTCCTGCTCTTTTCCCGAGGGTATCTAAGCAAGTTAAAATCTCCTCCTATGATGATAGGATGCGGATTGTCCCCAGCCAGGTTTACCAACTCACGAAGAAAAGCGGGTTTATGCAGATCCTGCGCGGATCCGTAGACAGAAACCAAACTCCATATAAAGTTATCAGACCTATTCGAATGTGGAGCTTAATATGAAAATCACTACCAGAATTATCTAGAATCTCCATAGTCGAAGTTCGGACTCCAACTAATAAGCCACCAGAGCAGCCCCGAGGTGGGCGGGATATCCAAGCAAAGTCCTCCCCGCCTGAAAGGTGATTTAGAAAACTTACTGAATAATTCCGCTTGCCTGTCTCGGAAATAGCAACAAAATCTAAACAATGTTTTCTAATACTTTCGGCTATATGTAAGTGTTTAGCCAAGTCTTTAAGGCATCTGCTATTCTCAAGCATGCCATTCATTTGAAAACAATGGGAGATTTTGTTATGTTGCTTACTATAAAGGTCATGTAATCGTTGCTAGATGATCCAAATATATATTCGTTATGTTTATTGTTTTTTACCTATTTATAATGCCACCAATGATTATTATTAAATTCACGGAGTTTTCGTAAAAAAATCTCTAAACTTTTCTAAACCTCTAGTTTCCACTATTCTATTTTTTCGAATAGTTTTCGCTATTTTATATTACACCTTTATAGGCATAGAATTATCTTATACTCCGTGATGACTTAAGGACTCATGAGAAGAAAGTAAAATCAGAGACAATTAGAAGAACATAAGAGAATTAGAACATCACCAACGATCCGACGTGAAACAAACAAAAAAAAGTATATGTTTTTGTTTGTTTGGATAAGGTCGCGGACACCAAAATTGGCTGAATGGGTCCTTCTATCCGTTTGCATCTGGGGTTAGCCCCAGCGTCCCGACATATTATTTTGGCACCATCGACGACTAGTAATGGAGATTAACGCCCCGTCGAGTCTTACCGCCAACATTGCTGATTCCCCTACGCCCGGCAGGACAAGATGTGCGGGCCCCACGTCGAGGGGATGGGGGAGGCGGAGGCCGCGGCGTAGGCTGACATCGGAGTTTTCCACCTACAGCGGTAATAAGAGCTAGCACCCTCAACACGTTTATTTCCATTTAATCGAGAATTGCATTAAGGGGTCATATGTGTCTAACAATAATTTTCTCGGCCTTTGCTGGTATCTAAATAATTAGATTGAGCGGTTCTTAGTGTGGATTGAAAAATTCTTATTTGTTTAAGAAATAGAAAACCACCGAGCAAACATTGGTATAATGCAAATTGGGTTGTAAAAAATTAAATTTGTAAGAAGTGCACCGCTTACATACTTTGAAACAGTACACGAATCATAATTTAAATTCATGAAGAGAAGGCATGATATACCTTATACTCCAGTGAGCCTCCTATCAATTTGGTGGTGCTAACACCTTTGGTGTTCAGTCACTTGAATCCGCGCAATAAAAGGATTATCATGCTTAATCTGAAAACGTTTAGACACTTAGGGCTCCTTAGATTTATGGGATTTTTACAGTATTTGTGTGGGATGGCAATCCTATGGATTTTTTTCTAAACAAGTCATTTGATTTATAGGATTATATCCCACAGGAATTTTGTAGAACAAATTTTGTAGGAATAGCATAGGTGAAACCTCATGAAAAAAATCCTTCACTTAAATCAAAAGGAGTTTTACAACGATTAAAAGCGAGAAAAAGCTCGAACAGCTAAGCCTACTTTCACGACATGATTGAACCCCAAATGTTTCGCACCCGCAACGCTCCGCGGAGCTGTCTCTACTTCAATCTTTCCCTTGCATTACGTTGTTCCAAATCAACAATGAGGTGAGCATGTTGAAAGGCCCGGAGGATTTTTTTTTTCTTCCAGTGCCGTTGGTGTAGATGACTGACCCCCACCACTCACTAACCGAGTTGTAGTTTACCCAAACCGACGTGTCTACTGTGGTTAGACAATCGTATTCCCAACCCGCATTGTGTAATGCCATGTGAAGAAGAGGTAAACAAACGACACCACCATCGAACCCAGCGATTCTAAAGGCGCCGGTATGTGCCGGCGTCCCATCCACCATCCGCTGCTGCTTTTAGATCTGTGCGTTTTTTTGCGGTCAAAACTACTGTTCCGGGATACTAGCCAGGAAAGCAGTAAATATACCTAAATACAACTGACATCCCAGACGCATCTGGCCCACCCACGTTCGGTGGAAATATCCGCTCTCTCCTCCATTATTCTCTCTCGTGCCCTTTCTAGACTACCGGCGGAGGCGACGGTCGATTTCCTCCCGGCGAGAGAGGGGGGCAGCGGCGAGTTTCTGAGATTTCCCGCCGGAGAAAGCACCGGCGCCTCGCTTCCTTCCCCCCTGGCCAGGTTTCCGCCGGCGCGAGAGGGACGGCAGCCAAATGCGAAAGGCGCGGCCGCAGAATGTGGGGATTTCGAGCCGGAGAAATTATCGGCGCCTCGCTTTCTTCCCCGTTGGGCGGGTTCCCGCAGACGCGAGAGAGATAGAGGTGCCCAGATGCAGGGACGGGGCGCCGGGATGGCGGGATGCGAGGATTTGTTCTTTCCCAGAAGAGATCTTGGGCAGGGTGCGGGGTCTCGACACGGCATCCAGTCTTGACGGCGGCACCGGTTCAAGCGTCTTCGCCATTGTGCAGGCCTCAAAATCTTATTAGCAGCTATCTCCTCTTCTCTGGTGTGGGGTGCCGATGCTCTGATCTCCTCCAACCAGCCACGGTGCTTCTTTATATGGATATTTTAATTCCACGACCGTGGTACTTCACCAATACTTTTGTTCTTTAATTTATTTGGGGAACTTGGAAGAATCATCTGTTATATTCTTAGAATAAATGTGTTAAAACATTTTTAAAAGAGTGAAACTCTACTGTAACTTTTGTGGACAATATCTGAAGCACCATGGAACTTTGGAATTTATATGAAACCATTCGAACAACTGTAAGAACAAAATGATGATTTTTCCAAAACAACTGAAACTTTTCTGGAATAATTGTGATAATTAACTCTAACTTTGCAGGGCCTCTTATTTCAGTTTCAATGTAGTTTCACATTTTTAGTGCAGCTCATTGCAATTTTAGATCAGTTTTCGGGATAGTTTCAATGCAGTTTTAACCTAGTTTTCAGTTTGAATCTAGTTACATGCTTTGCTCTAATCTCATATTTCCTGATCCGACCAAACATAGATGAAATTATTTGTCGTTCTCCAGCTTCTCTCGAATCAATTTTCCTTATACAATTGAAATTATGGAAATGAAAATTTATGTTTCTGTCGTGCAAGCAATTTTACAAGCCGGAGTGGGAAGGAACATCTTGATATGAACATTTACCAGCAATTTTATCATCCAATCGTCAACATGAAACCAAACTACTCGGCTTCATGAGGGCATTATCCAAGGCTGGAACCTGACTGGATTTGGTGCAGTAATTTAAGAATGCAGCACATCAGAACAGAATCATGTAACTCCTGATGGTGTGCTTATTTTTTTGTTAGAATATTGGGCAAACATACAAAGTAGTACTACTATTTGTTAGGTGAATGTCTCTTTCCTTCCAAACTGACTTAGTGTAATCTCCTAATTCAGACCATAATGTAGTACAAGTAGTTGTTAGAGTATCTCATGGGGTTTCTTGTATCATTACGCCTTATTTTGGTGAAATATACCGATGATGTTATTTAGTAGTTTTGGAATTTGCTTTCATATGTTTTTGTAACTATATTGAAACCATATCGGATATTTTGATAATTCAATAGCACATGTCTATTGTCCGGAGGGTTCTTGGAACCATTGGAAAACTGAGTGATATTGTAAGATTAATCTGAATCTCAATTTAAAACTTCAGAACCTTGTCTCGAAAGCTTAGAAGTAACGGAATGGGTCGAACCTACTTGTCCTTTACAGACCCTTTTGAAATGCCTTTGGATTAGATGTGACTATGTGAGTCGAATGAAAGATGAATGAATGAACGCAACATTTCTAAAGGCGTCGGTACCTACCGGCGACAAATCAACCGCTTGACGTTGCATTAAGATCGACGTCCCATTCTTCGGTATAATGGTTTTCCGTTTCGATACCTGAGGAGACATTAGCGAATACCGAAAGCTACCACGTGATTCATGTTAGATACGCTTAGATCCACTCACGTCTCCCCGTGAAAATATCGCAGTTCCCGTCCGCAACATTTTCCCCGTGAGCATCGCTCCTCCCCCTTCCCCTCTCTGGTAGCCTGAGAACTGCAATCAATTAACTGGCTTTCTCACCTCGACGCGGTTGCTCCGGCGGTGCACCTATGGAACCGTTGACGCGGGGGTTCGAAGGCACGCCGGCGTCATCCGCGGCAAGACAGCCTCCTTGATGGTGCGGTACCTTGAGGCCGACGAAAGCTTGTTCATGTGACCGACCGTACACAATCAAATAGCCCATGCAATACTAAAACACCCCCATTCGTTTGTAATTATTGGGATACATGAACGAACCAAGTGAAAAACTAGAAGGAACCCATGGTAAATTTGTGAAACACAATCTTATAGTCCATGCATTATTGACCCAAATTAAGTGAAATGATTGAACGATTCTGCTAAGTAGAATCTAAGATTTTAAGAGCTAAGATCCTACAGTTTGCCATCATAACAGACAAGTTCCTACCCGATTCAAAATCACGATTCTGGCAACTTTGAATGAACAAGTGAAACAATAGAAGGGTCCTATTGGGAACTTGTGAATCACAATCCTAGAGGCCATGCATTATTGAAATATTTGTGAAATAAAAACTTAATTGTAGAAATGAAACAAATAGAAGGATCCCATGGTCAGCTTGTGAAACTTAGTCGAATAGCCCATGCATCATTGAAATATTTGTGAAACAACAACTTAATCATGGAAATGAAACAACTAGATTATTTAAATTGTGATCAATCTTGTGAAACACAATTGAATAGTTCATGCATTATTGAAACACCCTCCATCCATTTGAAACTAATGTGAAACATGCATGGAGAACTGAAACACTAGAAGGATTCCATGGTCAGCTTGTGAAACACAGTTGAATAGCCCAAGAAATGTGAAACACTAATGTGAAACATACCCACCAAAATGAAACACTAGAAGGATTCCATGATCAACCTGTGAAGAGTTGAAGGATTTCATGTTCAACTTGTGAAACACAATAAAATATTTCATTAATTATTGAAACACTAGAACGATTCCATGGTGAACTTGTGAAACACAAGCCAATGGCCCATGCATCATTGAAATATTTGTGAAATAGCACCTTAATTGTGGAAATGAAACAAGTAGAAGGATCCCATGGTGAACTTGTGAAACACAATCTTACAACCACATTGAAATATTTGTGAAAATAGCACCTTCATTGTGGAAATGAAACTAGATTCACAAAATGGTCATGAAACACAGTCGAACAGCCCATTCATTATTGAAACACCCTCCATCTATTTAGAAGTAATGTGAAACATGCATGGAGAACCGAAAGACCAGAAGGATTCCATGGTCAACTTGTGAAACTTAGTCAAATAGTCCATGCATCATTGAAATATTTGTGAAACGACATCATAATTATGGAAATAAAACAACTATTTTATTTAAATGGTCATCCATTTTGTGAAACATAGTAGAATAGCCCATGCATTACTGAAACACCCTCCATACATTCGAAACTAATGTGAAACATGCACTGGGAACTGAAACACTAAAACGGCTTCCAAGGTCAACTTGTGAAATAAAGTCAAATAGCCCATTCATTATTGAAACACCATTCATTCATTTTTAACTAATGTGAAACATGCCCAACGAACTGAAACACTAGAATAATTCCATGGTCAAGTTGTCAAATAGTAGAAGCATTCCATGTTCAGTTTATGAAACACAGTCAAATATCCCATACATTGTTGAAACACCGTCCATACATTTTGAGTAATGTGAAACAAGCTCGATGAACTTGTGAACTTGTGAAACGGTTGAAGAATTCCATGTTTGACTTGTGAAACACAATCAAATAAATCCCATGCATTATTGGACCACCCTCCATTCATTTGTAATTAATGCGAAAGATGAACGACCAAGTGAAACACTAGAAGGATCACATGATGAACTTGTGAAACATAATCAAATAGCCCAAGAATTATTGAAACATATTTTATTAATTTGTAATTATTATGAAACATGAATTACCAAGTGAAACACTAGAAGGATCCAATGGTGAATCTGT
Source organism: Lolium multiflorum (assembly GCA_030979885.1). Lineage (NCBI taxonomy): Eukaryota > Viridiplantae > Streptophyta > Magnoliopsida > Poales > Poaceae > Lolium > Lolium multiflorum. The sequence goes on from CM061748.1 coordinate 45,877,729, forward strand.
GAAACACAATCCTATAGTCCATGCATCATTGAAATATTTGTGAAACAACATGTTAATTGTGGAAATGAAACAACTAGATTATTTAAATGGTCATCGATTTTGTGAAACACGGTAGAATAGGCCATGAATTATTGAAACACCATCCATCCATTTGAAATTAATGTGAAAATGCTTGGAGACACACTCGAATGGCCCATTTATTGTTGAAACACTGTCCATCCATTTTTCAGTATTATGCACTATGCTAGACAAACTGAAATATTAGAATGATTCCATGGTCAAGTTGTGAAACAATTGAAGGATTCCATGTTCAAGTTGTCGCACAAAGTCAAGTATCACATGCATTATTGAAACACCCTCCATTCATTTGTAATTAATGTGAAACATGCCCCGATAACTGAAACACTAGAAGGATTTCATGGTGAACTTGTGAAACACAATCCTATAGCCCATGCATTATTGACACACCGCCAAACCATTTTTAAATAATGTGAAACATGCCCAACAAACTAAAACACTAAATGATTCCATGGTGAACTTGTGAAAGTTGAAGGATTCCATGTTCAACTTGTAAAACGCAATCAAATAGAACATGCACCATTGAAATATTAGTGAAACATCATCATAATTATGGAAATAAAACAACTATATTATCTAAATGCTCATCCATTTTGTGAAACACAATCGAATAGCCCATGCATTACTCAAACACGATCCATCCATTCGGAAATAATGTGAAACATGCATGAAAACTGAAGCACTAGAAGGATTCCATGGTCAACTTGTGAAACAAAGTCAAATAGACCATTCATTATTGAAACACCATCCATCCAATTTTACCTAATGTGAAACATGCTCGATGAACAGAAACACTATAATGATTCCACGATCGAGTTGTGAAATAGTTGAAGGATTCCATGTTCAAATTATGCAACACAGTCAAACATGCCCGACAACTAAAACACTAGAATGATTACATGGTCAACTTGTGACATAGTTGAATGATTCCATGTTCTATTTGTGAAATACAATAAAATAAACCCCATGCATTATTGAACCACCCTCCATTCATTTGAAATTAATGTAAAATATGAACGACCAAGTGAAACACTAGAAGGATCACATGATGAACTTGTGAAACACAATCAAATATCCCATGCATTATTTAAACATCCTCCATTCATATGTAATTATTGTGAAACATAAACTACCAAGTGAAACACTAGAAGAATCCAATAGTGAACTTGTGAAACAAAATCCTGTAGCACATGCATCATTGAAATATTTGTGAAACAACATTTTAATTGTGGAAATAAAACAACTAGATGGATCCCATGGTGATAAACTTGTGAAACACAATCCTGTAGCCCATGCATCATTGAAATTTTTTGTGAAACAAGAGGTTAATTGTGGAAAATGAAACAACTAGATCATTTAAATGGCCGTCCATTTTGTGAAACACGTTAGAATAGCCCATGCAATATTGAAACACCCTTCATCCATTTGAAACTAATGTGAAAATGCGTGGAGACCTGAAACACTAGAAGGATTCCATGACCAGTTTGTGGAATACAGTCGAATAGCCCATTCATTGTTGAAACACCGACAATCCATTGTTCAGTATTGTGAAATATGCTTGACAAGCTGAAACACTAGAATGATTCCGTGGTCAGGATGTAAAACAACTGAAGGATTCCATGTTCAAGTTGTGAAACAAAGGCAAGTACCACATGCATTATTCAAACACCCTCCATTCATTTGTAATTAATGTGAAACATGCCCGGAGAAGTGAAACACTAGTAGGATTTCGTGGTCAACTTGTGAAACACAATGGTATAAACATCATCGGTCCATTTTTAACTAATGTGAAACATGCTTGACGAACTGAAACAGTAGAATGATTTCATGGTCAACTTATGACAAGTTTAAAATTCCATATTCAGCTTGTGAAACACAATGATATAGCTCATTCATTACTGAAAAACTAGACAGATCCCATGGTGAAATATTTGCGAAATAGCAGTTTAATGGTGGAAATGGAACAACTAGAAGGATCCCTGGTGAACTTGTGAAACACAATCCTACAACCAATACAATATTAAAATACTTGTGAAATAGCACCTTTATTGTAAAAATGAAACAACTAGATTCACAAAATGTTCATCAAATTTGTGAAACATAGTCGAATAGCCTATTCATTCTCGAAACACCCTCCATCCATTTGAAACTAAGGTGAAACATGCATGGAGAACTGAAACACCAAAAGGATCCATTATAAACATGTGAAACTCGGTCAAATAGACCATGCATCATTGAAATATTTGCGAAGCAACAACATAACTATGGAATAAAACAACTATATTATTGTTCATTCATTTTCTGAAACATACTCGAATAGCCCATGCATTACTGAAACACGGCCTCAATCCATTTGGAACTAATGTTAAATATGGAGAATTGAAACACTAGAAGGATTCCATGGTGAACTTGTGAAACAAAGTGAAATAGCCCTTTCATTATTGAAACACCGTCCATCCATTTTTAACTAATGTGAGACATACCCGACAAACTAAAATACTAGAATGATTCCACGGCCGAGTTGTGAAAGAGTTGATGGATTCCATGTTCAACTTATCAAACACAGTCAAAACAACCCATACATTATTGAAACATCGTTCATCCATTTTAACTAATTTGAATAATGCCCGACAACTGTGAAACACGACCTTATAGCCCTTTCATTATTGAAACACAGTCCATCCATTTTTATCCAATGTGAAACATTCTCGACGAACTAAAACAGTAGAATAATTCCATGATCAAATTGTGAAAAGTTGAAGAATTCCATGTTCAACTTGTGAAAATTTGAAGGATTCCATATTCAACTTGTGAAACACAATCAAATAGCTAATGCATTATAGAAACTGTAGAAGGATCCCATGGTGAACTTTTGAAACACAAACCTATAGCCCATGCATCATTGAATTTTTGAAATAGCAACTTAGTTGTGAAAATTAAACAACTAGAATGAAACCATGGCAAACTTATGAAACACAATGCTACATTAGTGCATATTTCAATGCGATTTCAAAAAAACTGAAAAAATTTAGGATTGGAAATGAATAGACAACCTCTTGACATTACATATAAGTGCATGTTTCAATGTGATTTCATAAAATTTTCAGTAGTTTAAGATGTATTACAATCTAGTTCCACAAAAGTTTGATTGATCTGAGGTAGGTTTCACAAAATTTCAGTAAACCCCTAGTGAAACAACCTACAAATTTTTTAGTAGAAGACGTGTCTCTTATGTAAAACCCTAGAGAAACCCTACAAAATATCATGACAATTTCCTTGCATGAAAATATACAACACTAAACTCAATTTTTTTGGATCTATTAGGAGGTGTCTAAGTAGTAGTCTAGAATCAACATGTGAGTGAAGGTAAATGAAATTTTGATGGGTAGTGGTTCTACTTCCGAGTAAAGAAGTCTAGAAACACTAGGATGCACTACTAAATTAATGTACTGATTTGTGTTGGGTTGGAGTGGCCCCATTGGTTTGAAACGGAGAGAGTAAATAGCTAAAAATCCAATAGACAACCCAGGAGACTTGCTCCATTCCAACCATTTTTAATCTTTTCTAACAATAAAAAAGAAGATATAAGGGGTCAAACAAACAACTAATTTGCCACGAATCTGGATATTAGATCCCATGTAGCTGACGGATCTACACCTTTGCGCGTCAGGGGTACTACAACCCTGGCAACAATCAAAGAACTAATTTAGATTTAGGCTGAATGTAGCGCATGAACTGGGGAGAAGAACTCCTTGACGCTGGGGACGAGAGTCACGAGACGATGAAGTTGTGGAGGACGAGCAGTAGGGCGGTGACGATGGAGTTAGGCGCCGAGGATCACGGGCGGCGGCGCACCGACGGGACTGGTCTCCGTCGCCATGGCGGCGGCGCACCAATGGGCTCGTCACGCCCGGTGCTGGGGCAGAAAATCGATCCCCTCACTCAGATCCTGGGCGAGCGTACGTCGTGGGGGACGCGTAGGCTCACCGGCGACGACGGCCACGGAGGGCACGGAGGCGGCGCTAGGACGAGGAAATCTGCCGGAGTGGAAATATCTCTTGTTTGGTAATGATGGGGTAGGTGAACGATGGGACATAGTAATCAACAAGATACCAACCGGCGTCTAACTTAATACGGGAGTATACGCAGGTGGAGTGGGGGCAACTGCACGCATCTAAATCTAATCGATGGTGGATGCGACGCCGGTAGGTACCGGCGCCGGTAAAAAGGAGTTTTCGCACCACCATCACACTGCCAAAAGAAAGAAAAACGGCACCACCAACAAACAAACGCATCACAATCGATCAGATCAAATGTCATCTTCTGTGCTGAATAAATTACTTCGCCCCACGTCCAAATCAACAACAAAAGTCGAGTAGTCTACGACAAGTAAAAGTCCTGCTCAGCCTTTTGCTCCACCACGAGGTGCACGGACATATGAACAGCGATTATGCATGGTGGCTAGCCAGGACTCGCGATCGAGGCGCCGTGTCAGCCAGGACAGCGATATCAGTCAGTCACGCCGCCTCGCAGGCGCGGCCATTTTCCTTTGGCTTGACCTTGACGACGTTCTCCTTCTCCCTGGCCCCGTCCATCCAGATGATGCACCTGAGGCACTTCCCCTGGGTGAGCAGCTCCAAACCCCTGTTGATCTCGTTGAAACCCATCTCGTGCGTCACGAACTCCTCCAGCTCCAGCTCCTTGTCGAGATACATCTGTGCCAGGACGGGGATGTCTGTCTTGGGCTTGAGCCCGCCGAAGAGCGAGCCGACGACCGTTCGCCCCTTGAGGATGTCATGCGACGGTATGCTGATCGGCGCCACGTCGTTGGAGACGCCGAGCACGATCGTCTTCCCCCAGCCCTGGACCAATAAAGCGATCACGAATCAGAAAAGGGTGGCTACTGGGCTTCACGCTCGCAACATATGAAATGACTCGCGCAGATGTCATGCACTCTCTGTCAGACTGTCACGCGCGTGAGACGTGCCTACCATTCGCGAGCTCTTGAACGCTTCCGCCATGACCGGCGTCGAGCCGATGCACTCGAAGCAGTAGTCGGCGCCGCCCCCGGTCATCTCCTTGATGACCTAGACAAAGAACGATCGATGGAAACTTCGTTAGCAGCTACTAGCAAGTGGCAAGAACGTATGCATGATCGGTACATCGGGTGAGCGATTCAGAATCAGACCACGCTCACGGTCCTCCCATCAGTACCGTTTGGGTCTATGAAGTCGGTGATCCCCAGCTTCTTGCCTGCAATTGTTCACCAGATTAAGTCCGACAAGTTTTCCCCAATGTAATTCTACTAGCTAGCCTAGAAAATACTGTACAATGTAGGAGTGTACCGCACCCCTGCGTTACCTATCTTAATTTTTTCCGGGTTCAGATCAATGCCAATGATCCGCTTAGCTCCTCGCATCCTGCACCCCTGCGTTACCTACAGCTCATCGGAGGAGATAGTGATTAGTTGGTACACTCTGCGTATCGTATCGAGTTGTGCGCGCTATCTGTCGTTACATACCGCTAACCCGACGGCGCCTAGCCCGAACACGGCGACGCTCGAGCCGGGCTCCACCGCCGCCACCTTCCACGCCGCCCCAACTCCTGCGTCAGTCAGTGTTAGCTATAGTACGGATACAGTAGTAGGATTTTTGGTGTTGATTGAGTAGCCAGTAATTTACCCGTGGAGACGCAGCAGCTGAGCAGGCAGGCCATCTCGTGCGGGATTCTGCCGGGCTCGATCTTGACGAGATGCGCGACATCGACGACGGTGTACTCGCTGAAGCTGGAGACGGAGATGAAGTGGTGGATTGGCTCGCCGGTGGAGGCGAAGGAGAAGCGGGATGTGCCATCGCGTGGCATGCCGCCGGGGCGGATGGGCAGCCCTGAGCAGATGTTGCTGCGGTCCGAGAGGCAGTCGGCGCAGTCGCCGCACTGCGCCGAGAAGACGGGAACCACCGTGTCACCGACGGCCACCTCTACCACCCCATCCCCCACGCTCTCTACCACACTGGTCGAACAAGGAGTCAAGGACACAATTAGCAAGCTTGGAATCCTTTGGGTTTCGGTTGCTGGTGTAGGCTACTAGAGTAGTAGACCCAGTGAATTCACAAGGCACACAATGCATAAGACTATAGTGTGTGTTCATCAAAATTTAAGATTTCGGTCGGTAATACATCACTTATATTGCCCTTTGTCATCATCAAACTAGGTTTTTAACAAAAGCGCGAGCTGTGAGGCACCACTTAGAGGAATTGAAGTTTAAGTGAGCTTAAGCACAACTTAAGTGTCCTGTACGGAACCGTATGGGAGAGCAATTATGGACAGAACACTTAAGTGTTCTGTACGGAACCGTATGGGAGAGCAATCCAGGAACAGAGAAAGTAGAGGAGAGTGGTGCTTGCTCCGGGGAAGGGATGCGAAGGCAAGGAAGGAGCTATGCCATTAGTGCCACTATGATTGTTGTACGTGTGTGCGTGCAGAGTGAGAAAAAAAAAGATGATCAGAGTATATGGATTAGAAATGATGAATGACTCAGTTTGGTTTAGCTGAGTAGGGTTTGGTAATTAATGGCCTTATTGGGCCAATTCTATAGTAAAAAGCAAGAGTCTCTTACGCCCTAGGGCTCCTTTGATTTATACGATAGGAAATGCATAGAAATAGAAAAAATATAGAATTAGGATGTCAGGTCTTGTTGAATTCTATAGAAATATGAGTTTTCTTTGATTGTGCCAAAGGAAAATTTTCATGAGGTATGATCTCATATTTTTTTTTCTATAAAATTTGCAATACAAGATTTCTATAGGATTATTTACTATAGGATATATTGCTATGAATCAAACAACTAGTGCAGGAAAAAATCCATATGATATGAATCCTACACAATTCATATACAAATTCAAAACATGAGTTTTTCTACCTAGTGACGACTTTCTTCCACCAACATTATTTTAGGCAGGACCCAATTGTCATTAAATAGAGGGTATATAGCTATTAGCTAGGGTAGTGCGGGTTAGAGATCCCAGATAATTTTCTTTTTGCAGGAAAAACAAAGTGTGTTATCTCATCGTGGACTTTTAGCAATTAATATTTAAACGGGTCGATATCGTGTCCTTCTACTAGAAAAGCTTTGTTGCAAACGACAACATGAGTTAGCCAATCCGCTAGAATTTCTTATTGATTTTTGGCAAGGGGATCCCCTGCAATTCCCACTCAGTTCGCAATCAGTCATCGAGAGGCAGAGACAGATATTATTTACCCGGTTGCTTCGTGCCCCAGGATTGACGGATACATTGCTGGGAGATCCTACACACACACACACACACAAGAACAAAACTGAAATATAATCAGCATGTCGCTAGTAAATAATCAACCACAGAATGAGAATTCCGTAAAATATCCAGTCGTACGTCCTAGTGAACAATTACTAGGCAATTGCAGACATCTACGAAGGCGATGAATTAACATGCAACTGCACGTACCTTCATGCGCCAGAAGGTGACATCGGTGTGGCAGAGCGAGGTGCATAGGATCCTGATGCGCACCTCGTGCGCCCGCGGCGGCGCCACCTCCACCTCCTCCATCTCCAGCGGCTCCCCGGCCACCTTGCTCACCGCCGCTGAAACGTGCCATGTTTAGCCACAAGCTAGGCGTTCCGGCAAAGAAAGCAGACGAGAAGCGCCCATACGTAGCCTAGAGAAGAGCGCTATATTACCTTTGCATCTGATGGGCATCTTCGCTGTGTTCTGCTCCATCGTCTTCCCAGGAGCTAGGAAGTCGTCTCTCTCTCTCTCTCCGTGTTGAGACAGGCAGACACCTAACTAGAGGGAAGATGAGGATGGCGCAATGATTTGTGGAGCTAGGGGCAGTGATTTGTAGATGATATAGTAGCACTATCAGAGCAGTGAGCTAGCTAGCCGGGTTCCCCAACTACAACTAGGCGTCCAAATGAAAATAGGGAGACCGGAAAAAAATCGGCGCCAACGGCGTTTCTCAAACGCAGTCTCACGTCCGGCATGGTCGTCCAATATACTATCCGGCGTTCCTAGGCTGTCCTTGACCCACAGGTTCCGCCCTGAGCACGCCGGACACAAGCCATGCCCCGTGCCACGTACGCACACGACGGCTAGGGCTAACATGTCATCGACACACCGAACGATCAACTTTAATTAAGACCCGGGCCGGCCGGTTTCTCCCATTATGGTGGCACAGTCCCCCAGGTGGTAGCGTTGCGCAAGTCGTAGCCGCTTCCACTTTCGAACTCGACGGCGTTGCGTGTCTCGAACGCGGCCACCGGAGTAAATGCGGCGCAACGGCCTCGTCCTCCACCCCAACGTTAAATAGGCTGCTCCGCTGAACACTCGTCGTTCACAACCTGCTCTCAAACCCTAGCCTCCCACAGAGCCACCGCCACTCTCATAACACGACGATGGAAAGGCGTGAAGAAGGAGAGGCCGCGAACAGCTTTTCTCCACAAAACATGACCGTCGACGAGGCCTAGGCTTTGTACGAGAACGAGTGGTAATTATTCTAGGGGTCCTTGACAAGCCGCCGCGAAGCTCCGGAAGAAGCCGCTGCCAGGCAAAGGTGGCAAGAGGAGGAGTACGCGCGGCAGGTTGCCGCTGTGCGCAACAGCGGCAACCCCGAGATGGAGCCAGGGCTTCTTTAAGCCATGGAAAACTAGATGAATGACCAACGGCGATGGTGCATCCCTCTTTGTTGGCATCACATGGTTGGCAAGCGAGTCCGGCAAGCTCCACGACCTCAAGGCCGACGAAGGGATTAGCGCCGCTGGCAGGAGTTGGAGGACGAGCCGCCACGACGACGCAGGCGGGAGCAAGCAGCTGGGCGGACTAGCCGCCCGTCAAGGAGGAGGCGCCACCAGGCAAAGGTGGCAGGGGAAGGAGGACGCATGGCAGGTTGCGGTGGTGCGCAACAGTGGCGACCCCGAGATGGGGCCAACTCAATGAACGACCAACGGGTGATGGCGGCGCCCCTCTTTGTTGATATCACATGGTCGGCAAGCGAGTCTGGCAAGCTCCTCAGCCTTACGGCCAACGAAGAGACCAGCGCCGCCGGCGCGAGCAGGAGGAGGAGCCGCCACGACGGCTCAAGCGGGAGCGGGAGCAGCTAGGCGGACTGGCCGCCCATCAGGGTGGAGGAGGAGGAGGAGGAGGATGCGCCGCCGCTGGAGGAGGAGGATCACGTCGACATTGTGTGGTTCTGGCGCGCGAGCCGAATCTATTCGATTTAGGTTTAAATTTTTCAAAATTCATCCTAGTTTGTAAGATATAACAAAGTTTGATTGAAACCAACGAGTTTCGATGACTTTTTTAATTTAATATTTTAAAAAAAATTCACGTTGGGAAAGGTCGCTGGGCAAAGCCGTTCTCCAAATACAGCAATCCAATTCAACTTGGCTAAAACTAAAACGATTAGTTTGACGCTTGCGCTAAACGCCCTTTCGCAACCGGGCTGGGGCTCTTATGCGTCTGATCCGACGACAGGGCGCGGAACCTTTTCCGAATTATTTCTTCTCAGGGTTGCTTCGGCCAATATATGGGTGGAGAAGGAACTCACGAAAGCGCTGCCAGTCCGTAGCAGTACAGGTACGCGAGGGAGCCCGTTAAATATTTTTACAGTTTTGATTGTTTACAGGTACTGAAAAACCCAAAAACACCGCGGATGAGCCGAAACCGGTATCCTGACGGTTATTTTACGGGTTTCGACCTTTTACAAGCACCGCTAGACATGCTCTAACCCATGGACACATACATCCGACTAGTGGTCGTCCCAAACATGCCATTTTGATTGAGGCCGTAATATTGGCCCTCTTATGTCTTTCCGTGCGTTTCAATTGGGTCCTGCTTCATGCTAGGTCACTTGTGTCATCTCCAAAATCTTCACAATCGTCTCTGCTACTGCTAGTCATGAACTCAATCAACTCATGGTCTGTAAAAACGTTAATACAGTAGTACAGTAAACAGAACTCCATGATATGCGCACTGAATTTCTTTAAGAAAATTGTGAGAACTTGTTCTGTGCGATTCTGGCCTCGACATTTCTAGCTATTGCAGCTGCACTATATATACAGTGAGAACTTGTATTTTGCTGATGAGATGCGTAGCAAACATGCATGTTGCGTGCTTGAGCACCAAGACGGATCACGACCACCTACTTTTGGCAACATTATTGTCGGGTAGATCGGTACCCTCACGGCCCGATCACCTACTTTTGGCAACATTATTGTCGAGTAGATCGGTACCCTCACGGCCCGATCGTCCGGGCGCTAGTGAAGGCCGCACGCGGCGGCGGAAAGGAACTGGATACCGAACGAACGACCACAAGCCAGCGACCAACCACCGCCCCATCGATCGAGAGCCTTCACTTGTAGGAAAAAATGTATAGCTGCACCACATCCATCTGAATACACGGGACTGCTATTATTTATTGTTAGACTATGTATAGCTTCCGTGTATGTGTACGTATTGTACCTTTGTAACACACTCATTATATATATATGTGATAGGCCACCCCTAGAGGGTTGTGCCGGTTCCCCCAAACCTATTGTCTCACATGGTATCAGACTAGTTTTGGTCCTACGCTTCCGCCGCCTCCAAACCCTAGCCGCCGCGCCGTCCGTCGCCGCCGATCTCCGTCGTCGCCATGGACTGCGCCGCCGCATCCGGCTCCTCCAACGCGGGCTACCTTCCGGCCTCGCTCGCGGCCTTGCTCTCCCGCCCCGTCGATCCCGCTGCCCTGCAGCCGCCTCCGATCGGGACGAGGAGCGTCGGGTCTTTCTTCTCCAACCCTAATGCGCTCATGGTCAACACCTCCAGCGCTTCCGCGCCCGCCTCCTCGGCCGCCGCTGTTGGGTCTCTGGCCCTTGCGTCTGTGGCCGTCTCGCCGGCGTGGACGGTTGGGTCCTCCTCCACGGGGCCTGCATCGGTGCATCCTGCCCTCACGGCGTCCGCGCCTCCGGCAGGGTCTACATCCTCGACGGCGCCTCCGTCTCCTGAGGGTGTCACTTCCGTGCCCCTGCCCGCGCCGCCCGTCTCTGCCCCTATGGCGTACGCGCCCCCGGCAGTCTTCACAACGGGCTCGTTGCCTCCACCGTTCCACTTTGGCAACCTCATCACCGTCAAGCTGTCGCCAGATAACTACATCTTCTGGCGTGCGCAGGTCCTGCCGCTCCTTGGGAGCCATTACCTGCTTGGCTACGTCGACGGCTCTCTTCCTTGCCCTCCCGCGCTGGTGGACAGCGTGAACGGTCCGGTCTACAATCCGGCGCACCGTGTTTGGATGGGGCAAGATCAGGCGAACCTCTCTTCTATTCAGGGGTCGCTTACCCCGGCTGTTGCCGGGCTCATAGTCTTTGCCAAGACTTCCCATGAGGCATGGACAACTCTCGAGCGCTCCTTCGCGTCGCAGTCACAGGCCCGTGCCAGTGCCCTTCGTCGTGAGCTTGGCGAGTGCGAGAAACTTGACACCACCGCTACGGAGTTCTACAACAAGGTCAAGGCCCTTGCTGACACGCTGGCGTCCATTGGACAGCCGCTCACGGACTCTGAGTTCAACTCTTTCATTGTCAACGGTCTTGACGAAGAGTATGATGGCCTGGTTGAGATCATCAATGAGCGGGGCAACTCCAATCCTATGATGGCACATGAGATATACTCCCGCCTTCTTCTCACCGAGCAGCGTGTTGAGTCGCGCCGTGCCACCCGCGGCCGTGGTTCTCCCGCTGCGCATGCTGCCTACAAGGGCGGCTCTCCTGCATCGGGCGCCCCGACCTCTGGCAAGGGGCCCGCGCCGCCCTCGTCCGCTCCTCCGTCCGTGCTACCTGGCAGTGGGGCGCCGCGCGTCTGCCAACTCTGCGGTCTTCATGGACACTGGGCCTCCAAGTGTCATCGCCGCTTTCAGAAGAGCTTCCTTGGGCTCGGCAATGATGGCAAGGATACGCGCAATAATGCGCGTCAAGTGGCTATGGCTGATCGCCCCGCGCCGGCCCCGAAGTCCCAGGGACATACTCAGTCCTACTCCATCGACCCGCACTGGTACATGGACTCTGGGGCAACGGAGCACCTGACGAGCGAGATGGGGAAGCTCCACACCACCGAGCCTTACCACGGTTCCGACAAGGTCCACACCGCCAATGGAGCAGGTATGCACATCTCTCATATTGGTCAAGCATCTCTTCTCACTAGCCATGCAAATAGGAGCCTTCATCTTCGCAATGTTCTTAGAGTACCATCTGTGACGCGCAATTTACTCTCAGTTCCTAAACTCACTTTTGACAATAATGTGTTTTGTGAATTTCACCCGTTTGATCTTTTTATTAAGGATCGGGACACGAGGGACGTGCTTCTTAGTGGGCGTCTATGCCAGGGCCTCTATCGTCTGGAGCATCCTGGCGTCTCTCGCGTTTTCAGTGGAGTTCGCGTCTCATCGTCACAGTGGCATGCTCGCCTTGGTCATCCTGCCACTCCTATTGTTCGCCATATTTTGCGTCGTCATGAGCTTCCTAGCATGTCTAGTAATAAAGATGTAGCAGTGTGTGATGCTTGTCAGCAGGGGAAGAGTCATCAACTTCCTTTTTCGGAGTCTACTCGGGAGGTGAAATATCCTCTAGAGCTTGTGTTTACAGATGTATGGGGTCCTGCCCAAACTTCTGTTAGTGGTCATAATTATTATATCAGTTTCGTTGATGCTTACAGTCGTTTTACTTGGCTTTATCTTATCAAGAGAAAATCTGATGTGTTTGATATCTTTGTTCAGTTTCAAAAACATGTTGAACGCCTCCTCAAGCATAAGATTGTTCATGTTCAGTCGGATTGGGGTGGTGAGTATCGCAACCTCAACTCCTTTTTCCAGTCGCTTGGGATCGCTCACCGTTTAGCATGTCCACATACACATCAACAGAATGGCTCTGTAGAACGTAAGCATCGTCACATTGTCGAAACTGGTCTTACTCTTTTGGCCCATGCATCGGTTCCTTTTAGATTTTGGAGTGATGCTTTTACCACGGCATGTTTTCTTATCAACCGTACTCCCACACGTGTTCTAAACATGAAGACCCCCATTGAACTCCTCTTGAATGAACAACCTGACTATACTTTCTTTAAAGTGTTTGGTTGTGCTTGCTGGCCGCATCTTCGCCCATATAATAAACGCAAGCTGGAATTTCGGTCCAAAAAGTGTGTTTTTCTTGGCTATAGTTCCCTTCATAAAGGTTACAAATGTCTTCATGTTCCTACCAATCGAGTTTATATATCTCGGGATGTCGTGTTTGATGAGCATGTTTTTCCCTTTGCCAAACTCCCTATCTCCACCACTGAGTCTCCTTCCTTGCATTCATCTTCCATTGCCTCTGACCAATTTGAAGATGTTGCATACTCTCCTGTATTGTTGCCTAACCATGGTGCAGGCACTGGACGTGGAGCTCGCTTGGAAATTCTGGAGGCACCTGTACCTCCATCGCCGACGCCATCCGACGCGCACGTCGATCGTGCTGCGCCCCTGCATGGCCTCGGTCCGCGCGCCCATGCACGTTCACCTGACGTGCCCTCGACGCCACGGGCCGCGTCGCCTCCTCCCGCCGGGCCGGCCTCGCCCCGTACCTGGCCTGCCCCGCCGTCGCCCAGCCCCACGCCCGCTTCGCCGTCGTCACCTGCCTCTCCTGGGCTGCCTCCTTCGCCGGGCAGCCCAACGCCCGTGACGCCCACGGCGGGCTCTGGCTCCGCCTCGCCCAGTCCCTCGTCGACTGGGTCGTTGCTATCGCCATCACCCAGCCCCTCGACGGCTGGGTCCTCTCCGTTGATGTCTTCCAGCCCCTCCTCGGCTGCCCCTTCGACATCGACAGCTCGTGCTGCGCCCGCATACGCGCAGCCGCAGTGGCATTTTTCGCCCCAAGGAGCGCACTGACGGTACTGTTGCTTGGCATGCTGCGTGTATGACTGCTGCCATTACAGATCCGTCCTCCGAGCCTCGCACATACCAGGCTGCTATGAGTATTCCTCATTGGAGAGAGGCCATGGAACAGGAGTATCAAGCTCTTCTTCGTAATGAGACGTGGACTCTTGTTCCTCCACCACCGCGAGTGAACGTCATTGACTCTAAATGGGTTTTCAAAGTGAAGAAGCATTCTGATGGGACTATTGAGCGCTACAAAGCGCGCCTTGTTGCCCGAGGTTTTCGTCAGCGTTATGGTCTTGACTATGAAGATACCTTCAGTCCAGTGGTCAAGCCTACTACCATCAGGCTTCTTCTCTCCATTGCCGTCACTCGAGGATGGTCTCTTCGTCAGCTTGATGTGCAGAATGCCTTTCTTCATGGTCTCTTGGAGGAGGAGGTCTATATGCGACAGCCACCTGGTTTTTCTGATCCTGATCGTCCTGATCATATATGTCGTCTTACTAAAGCACTTTATGGGTTGAAGCAAGCTCCTCGTGCCTGGCATGCTCGTCTTGCGACTGCTCTCCGTGCTCATGGTTTTACACCGTCTGCTGCCGACTCATCATTATTTCTTCTACAGAAGCCTGCAGTCACTATGTACTTGTTGGTCTATGTGGACGATATTATTCTGGTCAGCTCCTCTCAGTTTGCTGCCAATGCTCTTGTTCGTTCTCTTGGTACTGATTTTGCTGTCAAGGATCTTGGGAAGCTTCACTATTTTCTTGGAGTGGAGGTTGCTTCTCGTGATGCTGGACTTGTCATGACACAAAAGAAGTACTGCTTGGACTTGTTGCAGCGGGCTGGGATGCTTAAGTGTAAGACGACTTCTACACCCATGTCTTCCACTGACAAGATTACTGCTGTTGATGGTGAGCTTCTGTCTTCTGCGGATGCGACAGACTACAGGAGTATTGTTGGTGGTCTTCAGTACTTGACGATCACGAGACCAGATATCTCTTATGCTGTCAACCGAGTTTGTCAGTATTTACAGGCCCCTCGCGACACTCATTGGTCTGCTGTCAAGCGCATATTGCGCTATATTAGACTTACTGTGTCTTATGGGCTGCATATTCGGCCGAACCCCTATGGGGTCCTTTCGGCGTATTCTGATGCGGACTGGGCTGGCAGTCCGGATGACAGGCGATCTACGGGGGGCTATGCTGTGTTCTTTGGCTCTACTTTGATCGCCTGGAGTGCTCGGAAACAAGCTACTGTGTCACGTAGCAGTACTGAAGCTGAGTATAAGGCTGTGGCCAATGCTACTGCTGAGATCATTTGGGTACAGTCTTTGCTTCAGGAATTGGGTATATCCCAACCGCAGCCTCCTATCCTTTGGTGTGATAACATCGGTGCTACATACCTTTCTGCAAATCCGGTATTTCATGCCCGAACGAAACACATCGAAGTTGACTATCACTTTGTACGGGAACGTGTGTCACGGAAGCAATTACGGATCAGGTTCATCTCTTCTAAAGATCAACTTGCAGACATCTTCACCAAGCCATTGCCTCTTCCACAATTCGAGGCTTGCAGGCGCAATCTTACCCTTCTCGATTCTTTAGGAAGTGGCTAAGATTGAGGGAGGGTGTTAGACTATGTATAGCTTCCGTGTATGTGTACGTATTGTACCTTTGTAACACACTCATTATATATATATGTGATAGGCCACCCCTAGAGGGTTGTGCCGGTTCCCCCCAAACCTATTGTCTTACATTTATCGCAAGTTAAAAACGCACGAGCCATTGGTATGCTTAGGGTATCTCCAGCGGCGCGACGCAAACTGACACTGAGCTACCGTTTTCGTCCGCCGTGACCGGAAATGCGTCTGGGCCCTGCTCCAGCGTGGCGACGCAAAGTGACCGGCTCGCGGAGACGCAAACCTGGCCCAAATATGCGACAGGTTTGCGTCTCCGCGGACGCTGCGCGGTCGCGGAAAGTGTCCGCATTGGGTGCATCCGGGCCCGGTCGGCAGTGACTATTTAAGCAAAAGTTTTTTCATTACTATTGATTGGCCAAAAGGACCATCTTTACAGAGATGGTTAGTCGAGTTAACCTAAAACTACAATACCTACTCGCCGTCGGGCGGCCTACACCGGCCTCGTTTACTCGCAGTCGCGCGCCCTACTGGCGCCGGAGGGCGGGCGCTGTCGTCGAGCGCGGCCGCGCACTCCTTGCGCCGCGCACGCCGCACATTGGACACCTCGTCCTGCCGCCTGCGGCGTTCGAGGGCCTCGGCCCGAGAGGAGTCCCACAGGAGTGTCCTGGCCATGGAGTTGGCCTCCGCCGTCGCCGCCCGCCGCCTCCGCCGCCGCCTCCTCCTTCGCCTTGCACGCGGCCTGCACCCCGCCAGCTGGGCAAGGAAGCGGGCCCTGTCCCTAGCCGCCTCCGCCACCGCTTCATCCCTGGCGGCGATGGCGCCCGCCAGTTCCCGGTTCTCCTGCTCGACCCGCGCGGGAGAAGGTGCCCTACGCTGGAGCGAGTCCAGGTCGGAGCACATGAACCCACGAGCCATGACCGTCGCATAGCTGTGGGCTTCCTCCTCCGCCACCCAAGCCTGACGGCGCTAGGCGTCCCCAGCCAGGGACTCGAAGGACGCGAGCAGAACCCGCTGGTCGCCGGCGCACTCGATGTCGCCCGGGGGGTCGTCGTCCGCGATGTCGTGGATGACGGCGTCCGCCGGAGGGGCCGCCATGGCCGCCCGCGCTGTTGGAGATATGCCCAAGAGGCAATAATAAAAGGTTATTATATATCTTTGTGTTTATGATAATGTTTACATACCATGCTATAATTGTATTAACCGAAACATTGGTACATGTGTGATATGTAGACAAACAAGAAGTCCCTAGTATGCCTCTTAAACTAGCTTGTTGATTAATGGATGATTAGTTTCATAATCATGAACATTGGATGTTATTAATAACAAGGTTATGTCATTGTATGAATGATGTAATGGACACACCCAATTAAGCGTAGCATAAGATCTCGTCATTAAGTTATTTGCTATAAGCTTTCAATACATAGTTACCTAGTCCTTATGACCATGAGATCATGTAAATCACTTATACCGGAAAGGTACTTTGATTACACCAAACACCACTGCGTAAATGGGTGGCTATAAAGGTGGGATTAAGTATCCGGAAAGTATGAGTTGAGGCATATGGATCAACAGTGGGATTTGTCCATCCCGATGACGGATAGATATACTCTGGGCCCTCTCGGTGGAATGTCGTCTAATGTCTTGCAAGCATATGAATAAGTTCATAAGAGACCACATACCACGGTACGAGTAAAGAGTACTTGTCAGAGACGAGGTTGAACAAGGTATAGAGTGATACCGAAGATCAAACCTCGGACAAGTAAAATATCGCGAGACAAAGGGAATTGGTATTGTATGTGAATGGTTCATTCGATCACTAAAGTCATCGTTGAATATGTGGGAGCCATTATGGATCTCCAGATCCCGCTATTGGTTATTGGTCGGAGTGAGTACTCAACCATGTCCACATAGTTCACGAACCGTAGGGTGACACACTTAAAGTTGGATGTTGAAATGGTAGAACTTGAATATGGAATGGAGTTCGAATATTTGTTCGGAGTCCCGGATGAGATCCCGGACATCACGAGGAGTTCCGGAATGGTCCGGAGAATAAGATTCATATATAGGAAGTCATATTCCAAGTTTGGAAATGATCCGGTGCATTTATGGCAGGTTCTAGAAGGTTCTAGAAAAGTCCGGAAGAATGGCACTTTGGAAAGTGGAGTCCCAAAGAGACTCCACTTGCATGACCAGCCAACCCTAGAGGGGAAAGTCCAAGGTGGACTTCCCCAAGGTGGCCGGCCACCCCCTTCATGGAAAGGTGGGAGTCCCACTTGAGGTGGGAATCCCACCTTGGGTAGGTTTCCCTACACATGGAAGGTTTTGAGTTGGGGTCTTATTCGAAGACTTGGACTAGAACTCTTGGGGCTTCCACCTATATAATGAGGGGCATAGAGAGGGGGCTGGCCACTTCAAGCCACCACCATGGCCGCACCCCTTAGAGGGCCGGCGCCCAACCCCCCTCTCTCCCCAAACCCTAGCGGTCTCTCTCCTCCACCACATCCCGCATGCTTAAGCGAAGCTCCGCCGGATTTCTCCACCGCCACACCACGCCGTCGTGCTGTCGGATTCAAGAGGAGCTACTACTTCCGCTGCCCGCTGGAACGGGGAGGTGGACGTCGTCTTCATCAACAACCGAACGTGTGACCGAGTACGGAGGTGCTGCCCGTTCGTGGCGCCGGAACCGATCGTGATCAAGATCTTCTACGCGCTTTTGCAAGCGGCAAGTGAACGTCTACCGCAGCAACAAGAGCCTCCTCTTGTAGGCTTTGGAATCTCTTCAAGGGTGAGTCTCGACAATCCCCTCGTTGTTACCATCTTCTAGATTGCATCTTGGCTTGGATTGCGTGTTCGCCGTAGGAAAATTTTTGTTTTCTATGCTTCGTTATCCTACAGTGGTATCAGAGCCAGGTCTATGCATAGATGGTTGCACGAGTAGAACACAATAGTTTTGTGGGCGTTGATGCTTATGTTATCTTTAGCTTGAGTACTTTGCATCTTTGTGGCATAGTGGGATGAAGCGGCTCGGGCTAACTTTACATGACCGCGTTCATGAGATTTGCTCCACGCTTGACATGCAACTTGTATTGCATAAGTGGCTTTGCGGGTGTCTGTCTCTCCTACTATAGTGAAGATTCAATTTACTCTTCTATTGAAAACACTAGTATCACCGTTGTGGTTCATGTTCGTAGGTAGATTGGATCTTACTCGAAAACCTAAACCACGTAAAATATGCAAACCAAATTAGAGAACGTCTAACTTGTTTTTGCAGGGTTTGGTGATGTGATATGGCCATAATGTGATGATGAATATGTATGAGATGATCATTATTGTATTGTGGCAACCGGCAGGAGCCTTATGGTTGTCTTTAAATTTCATGTTGAGTAGTATTTCAAAGTAGTTGTAATAGTTGCTACATGGAGGACGATCATGAAGACGGCGCCATTGACCTTGGTGCTTCGCCGACAATGATGGAGATCATGCCCGTTGATGATGGAGATCATGTCCGTGCTTTGGAGATGAAGATCAAAGGCGCAAAGACAAAAGGGCCATATCATATCACATATGAACTGCATGTGATGTTAATCCTTTTATGCATCTTATTTTGCTTAGATCGCGACGGTAGCATTATAAGATGATCCCTCACTAAAATCTCAAGATAATAAAGTGTTCATCCTTAGTAGCACCGTTATCAAGTCTTGTCGTTTCGAAGCATCTCGTGATGATCGGGTGTGATAGATTCAATAAGTACATACAACGGGTGCAAGACAGTTTTGCACATGCGGATACTAAGGTGGCCTTGACGAGCCTAGCATGTACAGACATGGTCTCGGAACACGTGATACCGAAAGGTAGAGCATGAATCATATGATTGATATGATGAACACTTTGAGTGTTCGCCATTGAAATCACACCTTTTCTCGTGATGATCGGGTTTAGGTGCGGTAGATTTGGTTCGTGTGATCACTAAGACAATGCGAGGGATATTGTTTTGAGTGGGAGTTCACCTAGTGTTTTAATTATATTGAATTAAAATTTTGAACTCAATTTATCATAAACATAGTCTGAGTAGTATTTTGTATTAATTTTGTAGTATTGGCATCCGTTTACTACTATGCGCTAGTCTTGTTATTGAGATAGAAATACTGTTAAAATCTGATAAGAAACTTTACGGATTAGTACCGTATTGTTAAAGAATCAAGAATTGATTAAGTCCTATTGCAAACTTTTAGTGAAACTCACTTTGTTGATTCAGAGAGCTATGGTTTCAATTAGTACCTAAAGTTATCTTGTCTCCGTGAAACTTGAAGTTCAAATCTGTTTGAAAAGTAAGGAGCTGAAAATTTAGTTTTCAGAAATAATCAAGGTACGAGATATATGTGATATCTAAGACCTTATTACAAGATGATAGAATATAAATTTGGTGAGACTACATAAACTCATAAGTTTTATGGGAATGTACGAAGGTTGAAGACGCAAGACGTCCCAATCCTCCAACTATTGGGGCACTAACAATATTCGCATATCCATGAAGTGATTGTCCTTAGTATGCACCGTTGCTAAGACTCGTCGTTTCGAAGCATCACGTGATGATCGGGTGTTATAGATTCTACGTGTGCTTACAACGGGTGCAAGCCAGATTTGCACATACGAATACTAAGGTTAAACTTTATGAGCCTAGCATGTACAGACATGGTCTCAAAAAGGTTGTCATGAATTGATGGATAAAATTATGAGTGAAATTGTTCATCATAGTTACTAATAAGTGAAATCTAGAACACTTGTCATATGATGATCAACTTCAAAGTAAAAACCTCAAGGTTATTGGTATTTGACCAACAAACCTAGAAGTTATTGATGTTGAAGTGTTTTTCTGAATAATGAGGAAAGCTAAAAGAGAAACTACAAAAGATATTTTGAAAAGAAAGAAAAGACTAGAAAGTCTAGCTCAGGTGTATATAAATGATATACATGTTATGGTTATATTCCTCATTTGGTCACACAATAAAATTCTTGGGTATTTGTACCACATTGGTTGGTATGAAGTGTCATACAAAACAACGCAATACAAGAGTACAATGGCCTAAGTGACTAACAAGGAATATGATAGGTATGCACGTCTGGAACAAAAATAAAGTGTTATTATGTTCATCGTTGGCATTCTATCTAGCCCTTAGAATTTATAATAAAGAACTTAATAATTGTTATTTTGCTCTGGTCAAATGAAAACAATGAGTTGTTCAAATTATGACATTACTCCATGAACGATGGATAAGTTATTATAAATCTTAATGGTGAAACACACATACATAACACTGACGCTAAAATGCCATAAGGCAAGTGATTTGAATTCCACTCATTTGTGGAACCGCCATTTAGGTCATGTTAGAAAGGAACGCATGAAGGAACTCCATGTAAATGGATTTTTGGAGTCACTTGATTTTTGAATCATTTGACGCTTGCAAATCTTTTCTAAAGAGAATGATTAAAATACCGTTCATAGGCCAAGAGTTGAAACGGGCAACTAACTTAGTGGAAATATACATGATGATGTATGTAGTTCACTGGGCATAGTTGTGTGCGGGAGATTCTTCTACTTCATGAAAACTTCCAACAATGAATTGAGTATATATGTGGATATATTCAATAAGGAAGAAGTTTGAAACATTTGAATAGATTCAAATAAATTTCAGCATGAAATGGAAATCATCGTAATAGAAAAGTCAAATATCTATGATTGGATCATAGTGGAAATACTTGAATTACGAGTTTTAGCAAACATCTAAGAGAGTTATGAAGTTGTTCTACAACTCACGTTTCTTGGAGTATCATAGTGATGATGGAGTATCCGAGAGATGTATCCAAACCTTGTTGGATCAATGATGAGATAAAATATTGATGCCATTATATTTTTGTGGATTATGTTTTAGAGACTACCGCTTTTACACTGAATAGAGCATCATCATGATCCGTTGAAATGACACCATACGAGTTATGGCATGGGTATGAACCCTAATAGTCTTTCTTTAAATTTTGGTCTAAGAGTTTACAACCAAAATCGGATGAATGTCTTTGTTGGTTATCCCAGAGATTTAATTGGGAATTCTTTCCACGAGACAAAGACAAAAGTGTTTGTCAATGTTTCTTATTTCCGAGAAATTGTTTCTAGTAAAGTATTTGAGTGGGAGGACAATATAATTTGATAAGGTTTATGAACCTGAGCATAATGATCAGAGTAGCGCAGCATCGGAATTTGTTTCGGAAGCGGCCACGACGATCATGGCTCCCATGACTACAAAGTGTTTTTGCCATGGAGATCGAAGTACATATTGAACCTTGTAGGTATGGTTTACTTTGTGATCAAATAAATGATTTGTGAACAAAGGATTGATTTTGAATAATGATAAACCAACTACAAACAAAGAAGTTATGATGGGCCCTGACTCCGTTAAAATGGCTATATGCCATGAAATCCAAGATAGATAAATACTTTTTGAAAGTAAATGGATCTATAAAATTGATGGACTTGGATGCAATATCCTTGAATAAGCACGATTTGTCGAAAAGTGGTTTACGACAAAGTTCAAAGAGTTGACTACGATAAGATTAGATCTTTCGTAGCAATGCTTATAGTCTATGTGGATTATTCTAGTAATCACTACATATTTCTTTATGAGATATGCTAGTAGGATGGCAAAATATATTACTTAACAGAAGTGTGTATTAAAGGTGTATACAAGATACAACCAAGAGTTTTGCCTGTCCGTAGAATACTAGATAGGTATACAAACTTCAATTGGATGAAGTAAGTATCACGGAGTTAGAATCTTCACCAAATGAAATAGTCAAAGAGTTTTTGATTTCATCAGAGACGATGAAGAGGCTTGCATTTGCAAGAAATTAAGTGGGAGCGCTAAGACACATTTATAATACTTTATGTAGGTGACATATAGTTGGTTATAAATGATGTAATTATATACTTGATTAAAAGGTTTCATTGAGAATTAACTTCAATGAAAGGATATGGACTGAAACAAATTTAGTGTCAAGATCTATTAAGATAGATTGAAACACATAAATAAGTTTAAGTCAAAGTACATATGATGGATATTGAAGTAGTTCAATATAGAAATATTAAGAAAATGTTCTTGTCATGTGAAGGTTTAACAAGACTTGAGTGTATCTGACACTCAATGAGTAAAAACACATGAGTGATTATAGATCACAAATAACATGTACACAATCAGATATCATGTGCTATAAAGTGTTATGAGCATATACCAGAATGATTCATATGATGATCATTGAACGACAGTAAGAATATCCTTAAGTACTTTAGAAGAACTAAGGATATATATATATATATTTTTGTATGAAGAAATGACAAACAAATTGCTGTAAGGTGTTACACCAATATTGGTTTTGTCACATATAAAATATAATTTCAAATCTCAAATTAGACTAAGTGTTGTTTAAAAGGTAGCACAATGAGCTAGAAGTTGTCTATGCTAGATTTAGAAGAGTTCTAAATATTGTGATGGATTCTACAAAAGAAGGCAGAATATGTCATTGTTTTGACAATGACAAAGGATGTTAAGTCAGGAGGTTCTTTGAGAATTTGGTGTAGTTCCGACAAAGTCAGAACTTTGAAGCTATATTGTGTGTGACAATATTAGTGACATATTTCAGACCGCGGAATTAAGGTTCCACCAGAGGACTAAGCATATATGCCGACTCATTTGGAAAATGAGTGATGCGCTGAGACGCATATGAATTGCAAAATACATACGTTTCTGAGCATGTCAGAACCGTTGACTAAAACCTCTCCCGTGAGCAAAACATGATAAAGCACCAGAAGGCCAAAGTGTTATATCTTTACATATGTAAACTAGATTATTGACTCTAGTGCAAGTGGGAGACTGTTGGAGATATGCCCAAGAGGCAATAATAAAAGGTTATTATATATCTTTGTGTTTATGATAATGTTTACATACCATGCTATAATTGTATTAACCGAAACATTGGTACATGTGTGATATGTAGACAAACAAGAAGTCCCTAGTATGCCTCTTAAACTAGCTTGTTGATTAATGGATGATTAGTTTCATAATCATGAACATTGGATGTTATTAATAACAAGGTTATGTCATTGTATGAATGATGTAATGGACACACCCAATTAAGCGTAGCATAAGATCTCGTCATTAAGTTATTTGCTATAAGCTTTCAATACATAGTTACCTAGTCCTTATGACCATGAGATCATGTAAATCACTTATACCGGAAAGGTACTTTGATTACACCAAACACCACTGCGTAAATGGGTGGCTATAAAGGTGGGATTAAGTATCCGGAAAGTATGAGTTGAGGCATATGGATCAACAGTGGGATTTGTCCATCCCGATGACGGATAGATATACTGGGCCCTCTCGGTGGAATGTCGTCTAATGTCTTGCAAGCATATGAATAAGTTCATAAGAGACCACATACCACGGTACGAGTAAAGAGTACTTGTCAGGAGACGAGGTTGAACAAGGTATAGAGTGATACCGAAGATCAAACCTCGGACAAGTAAAATATCGCGAGACAAAGGGAATTGGTATTGTATGTGAATGGTTCATTCGATCACTAAAGTCATCGTTGAATATGTGGGAGCCATTATGGATCTCAGATCCCGCTATTGGTTATTGGTCGGAGTGAGTACTCAACCATGTCCACATAGTTCACGAACCGTAGGGTGACACACTTAAAGTTGGATGTTGAAATGGTAGAACTTGAATATGGAATGGAGTTCGAATATTTGTTCGGAGTCCCGGATGAGATCCCGGACATCACGAGGAGTTCCGGAATGGTCCGGAGAATAAGATTCATATATAGGAAGTCATATTCCAAGTTTGGAAATGATCCGGTGCATTTATGGCAGGTTCTAGAAGGTTCTAGAAAAGTCCGGAAGAATGGCACTTTGGAAAGTGGAGTCCCAAAGAGACTCCACTTGCATGACCAGCCAACCCTAGAGGGGAAAGTCCAAGGTGGACTTCCCCCCAAGGTGGCCGGCCACCCCCCTTCATGGAAAGGTGGGAGTCCCACTTGAGGTGGGAATCCCACCTTGGGTAGGTTTCCCTACACATGGAAGGTTTTGAGTTGGGGTCTTATTCGAAGACTTGGACTAGAACTCTTGGGGCTTCCACCTATATAATGAGGGGCATAGAGAGGGGCTGGCCACTAAGCCACCACCATGGCCGCACCCCTTAGGGGCCGGCGCCCAACCCCCTCTCTCCCCAAACCCTAGCGGCCTCTCTCCTCCACCACATCCCGCATGCTTAAGCGAAGCTCCGCCGGATTTCTCCACCGCCACCGACACCACGCCGTCGTGCTGTCGGATTCAAGAGGAGCTACTACTTCCGCTGCCCGCTGGAAGGGGAGGTGGACGTCGTCTTCATCAACAACCGAACGTGTGACCGAGTACGGAGGTGCTGCCCGTTCGTGGCGCCGGAACCGATCGTGATCAAGATCTTCTACGCGCTTTTGCAAGCGGCAAGTGAACGTCTACCGCAGCAACAAGAGCCTCCTCTTGTAGGCTTTGGAATCTCTTCAAGGGTGAGTCTCGACAATCCCCTCGTTGTTACCATCTTCTAGATTGCATCTTGGCTTGGATTGCGTGTTCGCCGTAGGAAAATTTTTGTTTTCTATGCTTCGTTATCCTACACGCGCCTCCGCGAGCTCGGCCCTGGCGTCGGCGAGCTCGGCCATGGCGTTGGCGATCTCCGCCCTGGTCGCCGCGAGGCGCCCTTCGGCGCGCTCTGCCGCCTCCGCCACCGCCTCCGCAACCTCCGCCTCCGCCGCCTCCTCGAGGTCCAGCTGCTGGGCCTCAACGCCGGCGGCGGCTACCTCCTCCTCCTCCTCCTCCGGGTGGAGTTGGCGGCACATCTGAACAACGTGCTCCCAACTAATGTGGTCGGCCATGGATAAATGGTAGCTTAAGGTGCGCCCGTCGCCCCCGCCGGTGTCTACCATATATAGCCACGGCGGGGCAGGAAACGGCGTTGGCGCGCATGTCGTTTCCCGCGCGCGCGAAACGCCGGCGAAACTTGCCAATGTATTGGGCACGCGCGGGATGGATCATCGTCGCGCGGGAACAGTTTATCGCCGGCGGCAGTCCTCGACGGGACGTAAAACGCCATTGGCGAGTTTGACGTTGTCCCCGGTTAAAAAATGCGTCCGCACCGCTGAAGGTACCCCAGACGCAAACGGTCGCCCTAGGCCACATCGCGTCCGCGGGCTGACGCAAACGAACATTTCGGACGTCCGAAATGCGTCGGCCCGCTGGAGATGCCCTTATACTGGTAGCACAGTAAATAGTAGGGGACGCAACTAGTAGGTGGGCCCCGGGTGCACTCGCGGCCAGAAGTATTTATAGTAAGTACCAATGGTGCCACAGGACTGCTATGTATATACCGGTCACGTGTCCATTTGCTCACCCGCTTCAATATATTTGGCTGATGGGACACATGTGAGCCAAAATACTAGCAACGTGTGTCTCATTTAGGGCACCACTAACTACTTATTAGTAGCATGCCCCATTCAGGGCACCCTACTACTGATGGAAGAAATCTGCACCCCTCCCGAGATAATATGGTCTTTTCAGTTTTGTAAAAGATAAAGGAAAATGCTAGAACATTTTAAAAATGAAATCCTTTGAGATGTTCATGTGTTATGTCATCTAGTTTTAAGGAAAATTATCAAACATAAATTTTGACTTTATTTGCAAAAGACACCATGATTCGGTAAAATGGGTTCACAGGTTACATACAACCTCCGATGAAAATTTTTATTTTATATGAAAATGTATCTAAGAAATTTTTTACATTCGATTTCAACGACCACAACCGCTTAGCGATTTTTTAGATTTTGAAAAATCAAAAAGGAAAACACAGTTTGTGCAAAAAAACTCAAATCTGAAAAGTCCAAAAAAAAAATTCCTCTCTATCATTTCAAACTTTTTCCTCCTCCACTACCCTATCCATACCTTATCCGCTCCTCCTCTTTCCCTTCTCCACCTTCTCCCCTCCTTTTTTCCACTTCTCCACATTCTCCCCTCCTTCTTTTCCACTTCTCCACCTTCTTCCCAAAATTGACCACCACCTCCGGCGACCACCTCCTCTCAAACGACGGTGACCACCTCGAACACCCTGCTCCTCTGCCCACCTCTGATGACCTACTCCACCTCTGCTAACAACCTATTTCGATGCCCTGCTCCACCACCGCCAACGCCAGCTCTGGCGACATGCTAGTGGCCATCTCCTCTTGTAATCGCCACAAGGAGGCACAATGGACTCTCGATTGCATTCATTTAGGTTTTTGGGTGTTTTGTGTAAAATCACGTGGACAACTAGGCACTGATTCTGACCGGTGCACACGACCAATAATTTATTGGCAGCGTGCCAGGGCGCCCACGTGGCTAGTACTTGACATATTAGTCGCGACCCATTAGTAGGTGCTTACCAGTGGCGATGTACCACTAGAGGGCTAGGACACAGGATTGATAGCCAAATTTCACATTGGTAGGCTATTACTAGTAGGCTTGGCGCGTCCATATGACGCGCCCGTATTATTATTTCGAATATTTGATATAGGGCGCTGTACAGTGTACTGTTTATGGATTACCATAATATTAATTCTCACCGTTTTTCGTGATTGTACTCTAACAACTATTTTTCTTGGTTATATTGTCTAACTTTTTCTGGGCATCCAGATAAAAAAAGAACTTTTTCTGGGCGCTTCGAGATTGATTGATGAGGACATCCCTACTACACTACTACCTCCGTCATTGCAAGATGAAGACCATGCTGCTGTGAAGCTCAAGTCCAATGAAGTTAGGATTGGACCTATGACAAGAGCTCGTGCGAAGCTACTCAAACAACAGGTGAACTTGTTCCTAAGTGATACTTTGATCGATGAGAACTTTATACTGCCTAAGTCCTTTTACTTATGTATAATCACGTACGAACATGGAACAAGCGTCGCACGAGGAGATGAGGAGCAGCTGGACGTGAAGCTGGACATGGAGCTGAACATGAAGCTGGACATGAAGACATCCCATGGAGGCGCGAGGGAGGAGAGGGAGGCATGTGCGAGGGAAGAAGATGAAGTCCAGGCCGGCGCCAGGCCTGGTCTAACCGGCCGCCACGCCGCCGCACCCGGTCCCAGGCCCGGTCCAAACGGGCGCCACGCCGGGTGAGCCCGGCGCCGACCGGATCCTTGACCGGTGCACACCGGGCAACATCCAGGAGCTCGAGATCCCTTGCCCGGTTGCCACCCGGTGCCATGTCCGGTTTCGTAGTTGTTTTTGCATATCTTTTCTTTCATCTAGTAGATTGTTAGGGTTTGTGTTTCTGCTATCATCTAGTGTCAGTTTTTGTTGCTCTGAGTACACATAGCATACCGTTTGCGTGTTTCCAACTAAAGACACAACCTTTCGATATAAGTGACTAGGAACTTTCCCACAAGAGACTAGTTTTACCGCTCGACAGGCTGCTCGTTAGGGTTTTAGTGCTTTGTAATTTATGTTGGCCGTGTTACAAAGAGTTGAGTCATAAAATCAAAATAAAAAAAGAGGAAATAGAAAAGAAGCAAAAAGAGCTACATAGATGCGTGTGTTACAAAAAAAATCCAAAAAGAAAAAGTGAAGTGCTAGTAAGATCAAGTGAAGGCCTAATTGACTTTTTTGCACCTGTAGTTGAGCAATCTTGTGCCTGTTTCGTTGAGCTTTGCTAGTTTCTCTCCAGTGCATTGCAACATTTTCATCCATATAGTTGCATTGCCATATTTATTGCCTTGTGTGAGTATCTTTGGTTGTCTACGGTCTGCGCTAGAGCTTGTTATTGGTGCAAATAGGTAGCCTACCTACGGCCCCACATATATCCTGCTTTGTCGCGTGATTGTTCTTATACCCTTGATATTCGCTTCGCTACATCCGTGCACTAAGTTGTCACTACAAGTGGTAAGCAATACTAATTCACTTTGGAGCGGTAAGACTACCTTTTCGTATCAGTTTTGAGTGGGTTGTGAGAGTACCACCATATATATTTGTTTTAGTGCACTAACCTACTAACCATGTCTTCCAGTGATGAGAAAATTGTTAACCAGAAAAACAAGGATGCCGCTGATGTGTTGACATGGAGGGAGTAGGAAGCTCTTCGTAATGAGATGCTACGTGAATTCCGCACTCAGGGTGAAGAACTTAGGGGGACTGTTCAGGAGGTCGCCCAGAAGCTGGATACTACTAATGAGACCGTCACCAAAATGGAAGATCAAATGACGGCTATCCAGCACAGTCTTCAAGTTTTGACTCTAGCTGTTGATAATCTGACCCAACAACAGCAACAAGAAGATGAAGATGCTGAGCTTCAAGATGAAGAACGTGGTACTGGTCGTGGTGCAGGACGTGGTAACCGTGGTCGTGGCTTTGTTGAACTCGGAGCTCGTCGTGTCCCTGCCACAACCACAAGACGATGGTTTGGGTAAGCCAAAGTTCTCAATATCCAAATTTGAAGGAGGAGCTGATGTTGAAGAATACCTCACTTGGGAGCTGAAAATTGAGAAGTTGTGGCGCCTACATGACTATACTAAAGATAGGAAGGTTAAGCTTGCTTCCTCAGAATTTGATGGCTATGCATTGCGTTGGTGGGATGGAGTTACACGTGCTCGTCAAGAAGACAACGAGTTGTCAGTTCTTACATGGCGCGAGATGAAGGCCATTATGCAAGCTCGTTTTGTTCCCACTAATTATTTACGATCTATCTTTAATAAGTTGACCCTCTTAAGACAAGGTAGTTGATAGGATCTGAGATCCTACCAGGCCGGTTACGTAGATTGTAGGGGTGGAAGTGTGCTGGATGAGGGAGAGAAAGGCGGCGCCGGTGGCTGGCCGCCGTCGCGAGGTTGAAGGAAGGCGGCGCAAGGGAAGGAGCGGCGGCTAGGGCAGGGAAGACCGACTCCTCAAGGAGTCGGCAATAACGATCTATAAGATCTGTTTATTGCTTGATCGATATGGTCTATTACAACTTGTATTTATAAGAGAATTGCGAAACCCTAATCTGCTAACTTGGGCTAAGCCCCTAACTTAGGCCTGGCCGGTTGGGCCAGTGGGCCCCCTCCGGCGGTAGACCAGGCCGGTCATAACATCTCTCCCCGCCTTCTCAAACAGCTCGTCCTCGAGCTGGATAGCTGGAAACTGCTGGTGGAACTCATCCCGGAGCGGTATCGGCCTGGGAGACGGCCGCGTCAGCCAGCCCAGCTGCGACGACATCAGCCGCAATGTCGTCTATGGTCTCCAAGTAGAACAGGCGTGGACAAACGTGGCCCGGTACATAGAGCTCGTCGCAGTTGAAGCACAACCCTTTACGACGGCGCTCGAGCTGTTCGGCCGTGGTCAGCCGACGGAAAGGCCGCGTCGCGGCTGGATCGGAGTGCCCCGCATGAGTCACGGCCGTGAGCGCCTGGCCTGGTGGTGTCGGGGGAGGGCGGTCGGCTGGCCGAACGTCGCTGGCCGGGAAGGCCTGCTGCATGGCCCGCGCGCGCTGCTCGAAGGCGCGAGCGTAGTACATGGCCGACTGCAGGTCCTGCGGATCCCGCATCTCCATGTCGACGCGAATGTGGTCCGGCAGTCCGCCAATGAAGAGCTCGGCGCGCTGCTGCCCCGTCACCCCGGGCGCATGGCATGCGAGGGCCTGGAAGCGGTCGGCGAAGTCCTGCACCGTGGTGGTGAAGGCCAAACGCCCGAGTTCCGCCAAGCGACTGCCGCGAATCGGGGGACCGAAGCGTAGAAGGCAGAGCTCGCGGAAGCGGTCCCATGGGGGCATGCCGCCCTCGTCCTGCTCGAGGGAGTAATACCATGTCTGGGCGGCGCCGCGGAGGTGGTACGAGGCGAGCCAAGTCCGGTCCGAGGCGAGGGTGCGCTGCCCTCGGAAGAACTGCTCGCATTGGTTGAGCCAGTTGAGGGGGTCCTCGACGCCGTCGTACGTGGAAAATTCGAGCTTGGCGTAGCGTGGGGGGGTTGGGCCGGTGGCGCCCTGGTACTCCGCACGACCAGCGGAAGGCTCCGCCAAGCGCGAGTATGCCGGCTCCGGAAAGGAGGGTCCCCGGCGGTCGTGTAGACGGGAGGAGGCGCCGATGCGGACGAGTAGACGGGCGGGGGCTCCGTCGCGGTCACCCACGCCGGGAGCCGCGAGGGCGACGGCGGGAACGACACCCGCTGGATGGGGACGCCCTGGGGCAGCGAGGCGGGCCCGGCGCTGGGGGCCGGCTGCCACGACGACCACGACGGTGGGGGCGGCGAGGCCGGGGGCGGGGCGGGCACGCCCTGGACGGGCGGAAACGCCGGCGCGGCCGAGTAGGCGTGGAGGGCCGGCGGCGGCGGCGGGGTCATCCCCGAGTGTCGATCACAGGCGGATGCCCTGGACGGCGGTGGCGAGGTCGCGGATGGCCGTCGAGAGCTCTTGCTGCGAGAGGAGGGGGCGGCGCCGGCGACATCTGCCAGGGGCGCCGCGACGCCCGTGGAGGGCGGCGGCAGGCGCGGCGGCGGAGGAGGCCGGCGTCTCGGAGGCGGCGGCGGTGGTGGCGGTGGGCTGGCTCGAAGACATGATCGTAGAGGTCTCTGATACCAAATTGATAGGATCGAGATCCTACCAGGCCGGTTACGTAGATTGTAGGGTGGAAGTGTGCTGGATGAGGGAGGAAAGCGGCCCGGCTGGCGTCGCGAGGGAAGGCGGCGCAAGAGAAGGAGCGGCGGCTAGGAAGACCGACTCCTCAAGGAGTCGGCAATAACGATCTATAAGATCTGTTTATTGCTTGATCGATATGGTCTATTACAACTTGTATTTATAAGAGAATTGCGAAACCCTAATCTGCTAACTTGGGCTAAGCCCCTAACTTAGGCCTGGCCGGTTGGGCCAGTGGGCCCCCTCCGGCGGTAGACCAGGCCGGTCATAACAGTAGTAAGACTGTTGATACCTATTTCATGGAGATGGAGATGCTTATGCTGCGTGGCCGTGTCTATGAGTCAGTTCACATGACGATGCAACATTTCCTACATGGTTTGAAGTATGATATCAAAGGCATTGTTCGTCATCACAGTTACACTACTATGAATGAGCTCTTACATCATGCAAGAGAAGCTGAAGCACACTTAGCTGAAGAAGCGCAAATCAAAGGTCGTGCTACGGGAGCTGGGCGCTACACGCCTAGGGCGACCCTATCTACGGCGCAAGCGCCTTCGCGCTCTGCACCTTTTCCAACTTCGTCTAGCAAGCCGGTCTCTAATGTGTCCAACACAAAGTAGTCAGAACCTGCTGCAAGTACGAGTGGTTCTAGCATGTCTACTGCGCGCAACCGTGATATGAATTGCCATACATGTGGTGGAAAGGGTCACTTCAAGAGATATTGTCCGAACCGCAAAGTCATGTTCGTTAATGACAATGATGAGTATGAGACTAGAGATGATGCTGATCTAGATGCTCCAGAAGATGATGATTATGATAGTGATGGTGTAGATGCTTTTCCGTCTGAAGCTCGCACTATTGTTGTGTCACACCGTGCTCTTAATGTGCAGCCAAGTGCATCTACTCAGCGCTGCAATTTTTTCCAAACAAAGGCACTAGTTGGTCCTGATAAAGCTTGCAAAGTCATTATTGATGGCGGGAGTTGTCGCAATCTAGCAAGCAAAGAGTTGTGTGCCAAGCTGAAACTGAAGTATCTACCGCACCCGCATCCATATTATATTCAGTGGTTGAGTAATAATGGTGAGATGAAGGTAAACCACATGGTGCATGTTGATTTTGAGATTGGACCGTATAAGGATTTCATTTATTTTGATGTGGTTCCTATGACGGTGTGTCACCTACTATTGGGTCGGCCATGGCTCTATGACCGTTCTGTGCAACACAATGGCCGCGCCAATACATATCACTTGCAGTTCAAGGGCAAGAAAATCAACTTGCAGCCTAGGTCACCACAACAAATTGTCAATGAATCTCGTCAGAAAACTGAAGTACACTTGGAGGATGCACCTCAAGATAGGTGAGAGAATTGTAATACCGTGAGTGATATAACGAAAAGTGGGAGAGTGAATTCGTTAGTTATATTAGCCACCAAAGAGGATATGAGAGAATTTAGTGAGGATCCTATAGCTAGGCCTCTTGTGCTTATGTACAAGGGTGAGGTTTTGGTTTCTAACGACATGACCCCTATTTCTCTTGGTGTTTCTAGTGTTTTGCAGGATTTCAGCGACGTGTTTTCGGAGGAGGTGCCCGCAGGATTGCCACCATTGTGTGGTATTGAGCATCAAATAGACTTGATCCCCGACGCCTCGCTGCCCAATAGGGCGTCATATAGGACGAACCCCGAAGAGACGAAAAAGATACAGAAGCAAGTACAAGCGCTACTCGACAAAGGTTATATCTGCATAAGCCTAAGTCCTTGTGTTGTTCCTGTTATTCTAGTTCCTAAGAAAGATGGTACATGGCGCTTGTGTGTAGATTGTAGAGCGATAAACAACATTACCATTCGATATCATCATCCTATTCCCCACTTAGAGGATATGCTAGATGAATTGAGTGGTGCTGCTATTTTCTCTAAAATTGATGTGCGTAGTGGTTATCATCAAATTAGGATGAAAGAGGGAGATGAATGGAAAACAACCTTTAAAACAAAATTTGGTTTATATGAGTGGTTAGTAATGCCTTTTGGTTTTACTAATGCACCTAGCACTTTCATGAGACTGATGAACCATGTTTTGCGTGATTTTATTGGCAAGTTTGTGGTTGTGTACTTTGATGATATATTAATCTACAACCGCAATGAATCTGATCATACGATACATATTTGACATGTTTTGCAAGTATTGCGTGATAGTAAACTCTATGGTAATCTTGAGAAGTGCATATTTTGCAAAGATAAGGTCATATTTCTGGGTTATGTTGTATCTAAGCATTGAGTAGAAGTAGATGTGTCTAAAATTGAAGCAATTCAAAATTAGCCTACTCCCATGAATGTGATTCAAGTAAGAAGTTTCCATGGTCTTGCTGGGTTTTACAGAAGATTTGTGCCCAATTTTAGTACTATTACCGCACCTTTGAATGAATTGACTAAAAAGGGTGTTGTCTTTGAGTGGGACGCAGCCCAAGATCGTGCTTTTGATGAACTGAAAAGATTGTTAACTTCTGCACCGTTGCTTGCACTTCTTGATTTTAATAAGCAATTTGAGATTGAATGTGATGCTAGTGGTATTGGAATTGGTGGTGTGTTGATGCAAGAGGGTCGCCCAATTG
Source organism: Lolium multiflorum (assembly GCA_030979885.1). Taxonomy (NCBI): domain Eukaryota; kingdom Viridiplantae; phylum Streptophyta; class Magnoliopsida; order Poales; family Poaceae; genus Lolium; species Lolium multiflorum. The sequence goes on from CM061748.1 coordinate 45,911,683, forward strand.
CATATTTTTCTGAGAAACTTTCTGGTGCTAAGTTAAACTATCATATTAATGATAAAGAATTGTATGCTTTAATTAGAGTTCTTGAGGTTTGGCAACATTATTTGTGGCCAAAAGATTTTTTTATACATTCTGATCATGAAGCTTTAAAATATCTGGAAGCCCAATCTACATTGCATAGGCGTCTTGCTAAGGGGGTTGAGTTCATTGAGTCTTTTCCATACATTATTAAGCATAAGAAAGGAAAAGATAATATTGTTGTTGATGCTCTATCTAGAAAAAATATGCTATTAACTCAACTTGATGTTAAAATTCCTGGATTAGAGGTACTATATGATTTGTATGCCACTGATCATAATTTTGCTGAACCATATCGTTTGTGTGCTATTAGTAAAGCATGGGAAAAATATCACATACATGATGGGTTCTTGTTTAGAGATAACAAACTATGTGTTCCAGAATCGTCTGTTCGTTTGCTCTTATTGCAGGAATTTCATTGTGGAGGTTTGATGGGTCACTTTGGGCGTGAAAAGATGCTACTCATGCTAGCTGACCACTTTTATTTGCCAAAGATGAGGCGGGATGTGGACAGATATGTGAAGAGATGCATTACTTGCAACAAGTCCAAGTCCAACCTGAAGCCTCCCGGTTTGTATACTCCTTTACCGACACCTACTACACCATGGGAAGACATTAGTATGGATTTTGTGTTGGGTTTGACACGTACTAAGAGAGGCCATGATTCTATATTTGTGGTAGTGGATAGATTTTCTTAGATGTCACGCTTTATTGCCTGCCACAAGAGCGACGATGCGTCGCATATTGCTAACCTGTTTTTCAGGGAGATTGTACGTCTACATGGAGTCTCAAAGACTATTGTTTCTGATCGTGACGTGAAGTTTATGAGCTACTTCTAGAAGACACTTTGGGGAAAGCTGGGGACAAAGCTACTTTTCAGTACTACTTGTCATCCCAAACTGATGGTCAAACTGAGGTGGTGAATAGAACATTGTCACAACTGTTGACATCCATGATCAAGAAGAACCTGAAGGAGTGGGAATATTGTTTGCCGCATGTGGAGTTTGCTTACAACAGGGCGGTACATTCTAGCACCGAGTTTTGTCCGTTTGAGGTGGTGTATGGTTTCAAACCCATTACTCCGCTTGATTTGTTGCCTCTACCCATACATGAGAGAGTCAATATGGAGGCATCAAAGAGGGCAGATTTTGTATGGTAGATACATGTGAAGACTAAAGAGTTGATAGAAAAGAAAGGCAGGAGCAATGCTGCAAGGGTGAACAAGAAGCGCAAGAAGATGTTGTTCAAGCCTGGTGATATGGTCTGAGTTCATTTTCGCAAGGATATGTTCCCCAAGCTACGGAAGTCCAAGTTGCTTCCTCGTGGTGCCGGTCCTTACAAAGTGCTTGCCAAGATCAATGACAATGCATACTCTATAGATCTTCCAATTGATGAGTTTGGTGTCAGTAATTCTTTCAATGTGGCCGATTTGACACCATATGACGGAGAAGACCTTGGAGCGTCAAGGTCAACGCCTTTTGAAGATGGGATACATCCCTACTACACTACTAGCTCCGTCATTGCAAGATGAAGACGATGCTGCTGTGAAGCTCAAGTCCAATGAAGTTAGGATTGGACCTATGACAAGAGCTCGTGCGAAGCTACTCAAACAACATGTGAACTTGTTCCTAAGTGATACTTTGATCCATGAGAACTTTATACTGCCTAAGTCCTTTTACTTATGTATAATCAGGTACGCAGATGGAACAAGCGTCGCACGAGGAGATGAGGAGCAGCTGGACGTGAAGCTGGACATGAAGCCGGACATGACGATATCCCATGGACGCGCGAGGAGGAGAGGGAGGCATGCCCGAGGGAAGAAGACGAACTCCAGGCCAGCGCCAGGCCCGGTCTAACCGTTCGCCACGCCGGCACACCCGATCCCTGTCCCCGGTCCAACCGGGCGCCACGCCGGGTCAGCCCGGCGCCGACCGGATCCCTGACCGGTGCACATCGGGCAACATCTAGGGGCTCGAGAGCCCTTGCCCGGTTGCCACCCGGTGCCAGGTCCGACCCGCCTGCCCGGTCCAGGCCGGTGACCGGCCTGTGCCCGTGTCCGGTCCGACCCGACTAGATCCCGATCTGGGTCGGTTTTCTATGTGTTTTCTCGAACCTTGGTCGTCCTGAACCCCTATATAAGTGCCCAAGACGCCCCCAAATTAGGTTTAGACCACGTTTAAGATAAACCCTAGTTCATAGTTGATTTCTTTCCAACTATATTGAATCTATACACCGATCCGCATCGATTTGGTGTTTGTTACTGAAAGTCTTGTGTGATCTGCTGTTCCATTGGGAATTAGTCGGTTGCAACTTACCGCTTCGTGGTCGGCGGCTACGTGCGCAAGTGTGTGGAGTTGTGAATATCTTGCAGGGTTGAGAGATATTGCGTTGGCGACAGGGATTGATCGAGAGACTTCATCGGCGTCATACAAGTTATCTCCACCTCCTCATCGTATTATCTCCGATGTGTTCATCACCACCACCGTCGCTTACTGAGAAGGTAGGGCAACCCCATATCATTGATTGTGTATAACACAATTGTCATTATGGTGTCATATCATCCTTTACCTGAGGTGTCATATTATTATACTCCCTCCGTTCACTAATGTAAAATATTTTAGCTTTTTGTATATTTAGTTATTTTGATCTGTATCTAGTCTATTTTTACTGTGTAAATTCATTTATTTTAATCCAAATCTAGTGCAATTCAAAATATTTAAACGGTCTTACATTACTAAACAGAGGAACTACTATTTTTTAAAATATAAAAATTAGTTTTTACTCATTTGTAAATAAAAGGAGAATATTTCTTATTTCTTCTAGTGTCTTAAATCTCTATTCTGGTAATCGCACATCAACAAGCACGCCACATCAGCAAAAAGCTGAATTTCCACTCCGATTTTTATTTATTGATTTATAGTAATTACTCTGTATTGTTTAATGATCACCCATTTACTGATCAATGTCAATGTATTTTTAAAAAATCAGTTTCTCTCGAAGTAGCACGTGCAATTGCTCTGGATCCTTTTTTTAGGGGATTGCTCTGGATCCTTGTAGTACCAGCAATTGGTCTCGCCTCTCTATCCTTTTTTCTCTCTCCTTTTCGTTTAGAGTAACCTAGAGCAAAAAAAGTAACATCATATTATTTTCTAAAATATAAAGGTTTATATAGAACGTGCAAATATAGAAATCTTAGATCACAAAGTTGTGGCGACCCTCTAGCATCCCCTGAAGCAGTCTGACGTATTTCGGTCGTCAGTACTTGTTTGGGTTGGATCGTGGACATGGAAATCGGCTGAAAAGGCCGGGTGCTATTTGCTTCTGGGGTGTCTGCGTGCGGGGAAACCGTACGATGGTTCCCCTTCAGCTGTGCCTATATAATGGATGTCTCTGCCACTATCGCAAAACCAATCTGCAATCGTTATGGCCAACCACGTAAGCACCTGGAGCCGCGTTACCACCTGCGATTATTGCTTCCCGCGCAAGGGCGGTGGGTTCCCGTGCTTGTCCGCCGTTTCGCGTGCGGGGAAACCGTACGATGGTTCCCCTCCTGCCGTGCCTATATAATGGGCGTCTTTGCCACTACGACAAAACCAATCTACAATCTGTCATGGCCGACCACGAAAGCACCTGGAGCCGCGTTACCGCTATGCATGGCCTGCTCCCGTTATCCGATATATCCGAACAGAGTGTGTTGTCAGTGAGGACGAGCTCTTCGAGCCCTACCGGGAGGGCATGGGGGAGGCGGCGAAGGCGGAGATGCGCATGGCCATTGCGTTGGAGGGCGAGCGGCTTCCCTCAAGTCGCTCTCCATCGCCAACCTCCGTTGGCGACCAGCGCGAACATCCACGGGGCCAATGCTAGGCTTGCCGAGGGTGTAGCTCCGGGGGTCGCAGGAAGCCATGCGCCCTAGCACGTGGACACCGTCTACCTCCATGACGAGGACGCCGGTGACCTCGCCGACTTCGGCGACGAAGAGGCCGTCGGCGTGACAGACGATAAGCGGGCGCCGCTCGCTTCGTTCGAGAGCGTCCCGCGGGGCGCTGATTTCTGTCAGGGCTTGGCAGTGGAGGAGCAAGAGCGCTCCTAAGCGCTCGCCATGAGGAGGTCATGCAAGATGGCGGACCTGGCGGTGGTTCACCGCGTGGCACATGAGGAGGTGGTGACAGTGAGGCAACGGCAGTAGATGGGGGTGGATCGGGAGAACCGGGAGCTGGAGGAGGCCGCCGCGGCCATGTCTACTGCAGAGGCCATGGTGGCGAGGGAGGTGGCCTACTATCAGGCCGACAAGGAAGAGCGCCGGAGGCAACGGCGGCTAGAACCCGTTGGGACGATGCTCTGGCTGAGGGGAACGCCACCAGCAGGAGGACGCGTCCGCCATTGGCGCCGTGAAGCCTTCATCACCCACATGGCCTTTCATCGTCGGAGGAGCTCCGACAACGTCGGGCTATCAGGGCATGCCGATGGCCTGTAGTCCACGCGACTATGAGTAACTGATACGTCTCCAACATATCTATAATTTCTTATGTTCCATGCTAGTTTTATGACAATACCAACATGTTTCGTTCATACTTTATAATGTTTTTATGCATTTTCTGGGACTAACCTATTAACAAGATGCCACAGTGCCAGTTCCTGTTTTCTGCTGTTTTTGATTTCAGAAAAGTTAGTTTACGAATATTCTCGGAATTGGACGAAACAAAAGCCCACGGCCCTATTTTCCACGGAGTCTTCCAGAACACCGAAGAGGAGACGAAGAGCGGCCACGAGGTGTCCACACCATATGGCGGCGCGGCCGCGCCGGCCTATGGGGTGGGCCCCTCGGGCGCCCACCGACGCTGCCCCTTCGCCTATTTATTCCTCCATCCGCGAAAACCCTAGTACCGAGAGCCAAAAAGTTCCAGACGCCGCCGCCATCAACCCTACCTCGGGGGTTCAGAAGATCGCCTCCGGCACCCTGCCGGAGGGGGGAATCATCACCGGAGGGCTCTACATCACCATGCCCGCCTCCGGACTGATGCGTGAGTAGTTCATCCTTGGACTACGGGTCCATAGCAGTAGCTAGATGGTTGTCTTCTCCTCTTGTGCTATCATGTTTAGATCTTGTGAGCTGCCTATCATGATCAAGATCATCTATTTGTAATGCTACATGTTGTGTTTGTTGAGATCCGATGAATATGGAATACTATGTCAAGTTGATTATTGATCTATCATATATGTTGTTTATGTTCTTGCATGCTCTCCGTTGCTAGTAGAGGCTCTGTCCAAGTTGATACTTGTGACTCCAAGAGGGAGTATTTATGCTAGATAGTGGGTTCATGTCTCCATTGAATCTGGGGAGTGACAGCAACCCCTAAGGTTGTGGATGTGCTATTGCCACTAGGGATAAAACATCTATGCTTTGTCTAAGGATATTTGTATAGTTTACATTACGCACAATACTTAATGTAATTGTCTGTTGTTTGCAACTTAATACTGGAAGGGGTGCGGATGCTAACCTGAAGGTGGACTTTTTAGGCATAGATGCATGCTGGATGGCGGTCTATGTTCTTTGTCGTAATGTCCTAAGTAAATCTCATAGTAGTCATCATGATATGTATGCTTCTCTATTTGTCAATTGCCCAACTGTAATTTGTTCACCCAACATGCTATTTATCTTATTGGAGAGACACCACTAGTGAACTGTGGACCCCGGTCCATTCTTTTACATCTGAAATACAACCTACTGCAATCATTGTTCTCTTTTGTTTTCTGCAAGCAAACATAATTCTCCACACCATACGTTTAATCCTTTGTTTTCAGCAAGCCGGTGAGATTGACAACCTCACTGTTAAGTTGGGGCAAAGTAGTTTGATTGTGTTGTGCAGGTTCCACGTTGGCGCCGGAATCACTAGTGTTGCGCCGCACTACACTCCTTCACCAACAACCTTCACGTGGCCTTCATCTCCTACTGGTTCGATAACCTTGGTTTCTTACTGAGGGAAAACTCGCTGCTGTGCTCATCATACCTTCCTCTTGGGGTTCCCAACGGACGTGTGCTTTACCGTCACAAGCAGCTACTTTCTAGCATCGTTGCCGGGGAGCTGAAGAAAAGTTGCACCCCAGTGATTTCTAACTCCCACGTCAACTACACGCCAGCAGTAACCCGGCCATAGTAGGCTATGTGACGGGCGAGTAGCTACGTTGTAGTGTAGGTTAACTTGTTTCTAACCATCTTGGTAAAGATGGTCTTTTTGGACAATCAATATGAATGGTTTTTTTTGCTTAACTGAGTCACTATCCGGCAGACATGGAAACCAGCCACATGCACGCGCAAATTTGAGCCGTGTTTGAGTCCCTGCGGACAGCCTTATCAGTTTGCGTCAGACTGCTGGGTCGGATCCATTTTTCAACCACACCGCACCACACCATCATAAACGGTCGCTTTGCGTTGGTTTTAGATCGGACTCATCTAGTGGAGATGGTCTAAATAGGGATCTCCTATATAGGAGTGCAAACGGATCAGATTGGTTTTTGTTCGTACCATATCCTTTACAATATCTCGAATTCGGGTCGGAGCGGATATTGATTGGATTCGAATATGGATTTGAACCAAAAATGGTGCAGACTCGGACCGGAAACAAATAAAGGTCAGATATATGTCTCATCGGCAGATAGTTATAGTTCATGCAAATCTTGAAATAAATTTAAACTTAAATCTCGTGTAGTAAAGAATAAAAAACACCATAATGCGTGAAAACTCAAGCATTGATAGAAACAATAAAATAAATAATATATATAAAAATAAAAATTTTGATGAAATTCCATTTTTTTGTGGTACTTTAGTTGATGTTACTATATTTATCATGTAGTTTAATTCAGTTTTAAGCTCGATGTATTCTGTAATTGAAAGTTCAGAGATGGTAAACCTAGAGGGGGGTGAATAGGTTTCTACAAATTATAATTCTTTCTTTGCAATATTAGGCTTTGCGGAATATAAAGGTGAGCCTAATGCAAACTTGGTGATGGACCCTATATGATCATACAAGTAACTCAAGCACGAAGGAGTTCGGTTAGAGATAACCGGTAGCACGCGGAGACGAGGGTTTATTCTCGTGTTCCCTTCCTTTGCAAGAAGGTACGTCACGTTTGGAGGGGTGGAGGTCCCACGAAGGATTCCCCAACGCCACGAAGGCTCAGGGTGCTCCTCGGCAATGCCCTCCGATAGGGGCTTAGGGTTGATGGAATCCTGCAAGCTGACACGAGACATCGGTTCACAGACAAACGGGGGAGCGATTTACCCAGGTTCGGGGCCCTCGATGAGGTAAAACCCTTACGTCCTGCTTGTCTATTCTTGATTATGATGATAATAGGTTACAATGGGGTGCCGAATAGTTCGGCTGAGATCTCGTTGAGATGCTAAGCTTTACGATGACCTAGCTCTAGGCTTCTGGAGGCTAAAATTGCTAAGATTGATTGTGTCCTTCGGCAGCCCCTCTCCTGGCCTTTATATAGGAGGCCAGGTCTCAAGAGGTCTAACCGAGTACGACTAGGTTTACAGTAGTTTCAGATCTAGTCTTTCCTTGTTCGGCTACTTCTTCATCTTGCTTGTCAAGGAATCTTCTGGCGCACCGCCTGGATGGGCCGCCTTTCCTCCAAGTGCCTTCATGGGCCTCCAATTAGGAAATATAGGATAGGGCAACGCTGGTTACCCGAGGGTAGTGCCCATGTCAGTAGACCCCGAGTGTCTAGCCGAAGATAGTTCGGGTAGAGACTAAAACATGGTTTCTTCTCCTTGCTTGTTCTTGTTCTTCTTCTGTCGGGTGCACTCAGCGCTCCCGATGGGAGTAGCCCCCGAGTCTAGGTACGGATGCTTGCAATCCGTGCGTAGACTCAAGTTGTACCACTCGAATATTTTTGCTCTGCCGAAATTTTTCTGCAAGTCTTCATAAGTCATCCGATACATTTCCTCATGCAAGGGATAATGAGTAACGCGCCCAACTTTTGTTGGTTAACTGCCGATGGCAAGACAACGTTACCCTACACAGAATCACGTCCCCGGGCATGATCCTGGAGTGCAAAAAACTTTTATCAGGTGCACAGCCAGTGCTCACGATGGGAGTAGCCCCCGAGTCTGGACACGAACGCTTTACGCTCGGGTGCAGACTTAAGTTGAACATTCCACCCTTCTCTCCAAATATGTCTTCGAGTCCTCATTCTTTCGAATGCGCATCTTCTTTTTATCGGGTGCGCGTCAGCGCTCCCGATGGGAGTAGCCCCGAGTGTAGGCGTGAATGCTTTGCAATCTACGCATAGACTCAAGTTTACTATCCGATACTTTCTTTTATTCCTTCGAATGCTTTTAACATGTCTCATGACGTCATTGATGACGCTTTGCTGATACCTTGATTTTGACTGGCAGGACGTGACCCGCTGGACCCATTTTATCTCTGTCTAGCCTCGTTTTTAAGCAACATCCGCCTTTCTTGCACAGTTACCGAGGTGCCTCCTCGATTTCCGCAATCCTTAACGAAAAAAGGACCACTTGAAGAACTGGCAGCAATGACACGTGCCCGCACAGCCCTCAAGTTCTCTCTTCCCCTTAAAATCTTCCAAAGAATCTCTGGTTCCTTCCAGTCTTGCCATAACGCCTCCTCGCCCTTCTTCTTCTTCCTTCCTTCACAACTGCTGCGCCGCCACCACCTTTTTTCCGATCTCCCTAGATCTCACGATGGTGAAGAAGAAGAGCATTACCACTACCGCCAGCTCCACTAGCGGAGGCGCCGCTGCCAAATCCTCCTCGATTCTTCCGAAGGGGGGCGCTCCAAGCGCTCCTCCCCCAGCTCCGGCGCCGCCAGCACCGCCAAGTTCGGTGGCCAAGCCCGAAGATTGGACAGCGTCTACAGTCACCAAGCGCGACGAGAAAAGATCCCGAAGCCTGGGACTAATCTCCCCTGACGAGGGGAATGTGATCTTTCCAGGTGCGATTTCTCGGCCTAATCCCCCTGCTGGCTTTACCGTGATGTTCTTGTCGTTCCTATATCGGGGTCTTTCTCTCCCCGCTCACGAATTTCTCCTCCACCTCTTGCGAACTTATGAGATTCAATTATGGAAACTCACTCCCAACTCAATCCTCCACGTTGCTGTGTTCATCACCCTTTGCGAGGCATTTCTGAGCATTAAACCTCATTTTGGGCTGTGGAAAAAGATCTTCTATGTGAAGAGATACAGCAGTAATGGATCCTTTGTCACCGGAGGAGTGGGGTTTGTAGCTCGTTCAGAGGTCAATTACTTCAATTTCCCAATGAGAGAATCTGTGCAAGGGTGGAGACTGAAGTGGTTTTACGTCAAGGATTCCTTGTCACCCGAATCCCAGCTTCCTTGCTTTACCGACGTTCTCGAAGCCAAGCCTAAGAATTCCTGGAAGAACATTCTCTCTCCCGACGAAAAAGTAGCAGCCGATGAATTATTTGCCAAATTTCTTCGAATCAAAGAGGCCGATGGCCAAACCATGGTCGGCACAGAGGTGGCAGCAGTGTTCCTGAAGCGTCGGATTCAGCCAATTATGGCCAGAGTTCACCCGATGTGGTTGTATTCAGGTCCAAAGGATGAGACGAGGATCAATGCTGCTGAACTGTCGGAAAAGGAATTGCTCGATGAAGTCCGTCGCCTTACTTTCTTTAGTCAAGAAGACCCGATCCCATTGATATCTGCATACATTCCTCTTGATGCCGAACATCCACCGCCTCATGTAGCTTTCCCTTTCAAATTCTTACTGTGCTTCTTTTACTTAGTTAACATAATTACCATTGTTCTTATTCGTTTTCCTTTTCGACAGGTTCCCACAGTCTCTAGGAATTTGCATGATTCGCCTAACGATACCTCTGAAGGGAGAGGCTCCTCAGTACCTGTTGATTTTCACACTGTCGAGCATACAGGCCCAGAGAGCGATGTCGATCCGATAGATTCTGAAACTGTTCACACCGATCTTCCTCCCCCAGCCGATGACGCTTGCAATACAGAGGGATCAATGCGCGATGATGACGCTGATCATGATGCCTTTGTTAATGCAATGTGGAGGAGGCTAAAGCTTCACCCGCGAAGAGATCAATTGGCGGCTTCACCGACGAAGACGATCTCCTCGACTGGTAAGTACTTCCTGCTCTGTCGCCATATTCGGTCCTCTTATTTCTCACATTCCTTTCATAACCTTCATCGATCATTTCCCTTTTTGCAGGGACGAGGGTTTCGTCGAGCCTCCGTCCAAGAAAGCTAAATCTGATGCTGCTCGCCCGTGCCGCTCCAGAAGCTTCAGCTCCTCAGGCAGCTCTGCGGCTCAGCTTCGACCTTCTTCCCTCTGGGGAAGGATGTTCCTGCCGCCACCATGACTCCTCCTTCTGTAAGTCCCTTTTGAATACAACGCGAATTTCTTGAAATATGTCTTGTCTACTGATTCCTTGTAAAACATCCCCCCCTTTTTTTTCTTTTAAGGATTTGCGAGGTGTTATATCTTCTTTGGAGGCCTTTGCCTCTCAATTTACCTCTCTGGAGGCGGACAACGTTCGACTGCAGGAGGAAGTTAAATCTTCCTCTTCGAAGTTGGACGGCGCCATTAAAAAGGCTGCCATGGCTCGCCAGGAGGTCGACTCCCTGAAAGAGGAGCTAGGCAAACTGAAGGAGAAGCTGAAAGAGGAGGAAGCTCGGGCAGCCAAAAAGGATGAGCTCCTTCGTCAGTCTTCTTTGGCTCTACTTGGTAAGCTCTTTTAGACGCCACCGCCGATTATTACTCTTACGGATTCATTCCTTTATCAATGATCTTTTCCAATTTTATCTTCTTACAGAAGCCGCCAACATTCCTGCTGCTGCCTTGGACAAGGTTCCAAACAACTCTCCAGCAAATGGTGTGTCGATGGCTCTTGCCTCCCACCAGCTTACGCGGGAGCTTCTTGAAAGGGGAAAGGTGCCCTGGCGCGGATGCATTTGATGATTTTCCCCAAGATCAAGCAGGACAAAACTCTGGGGCAGTTGATCGAAGCCTTCGCGGTTGACACCAAGGAGGTTATCGAGGTATTCAAGCGTACTTCGCGTACCTATGGTGCCCTCCTTGCCTTCCAACTTATGATGGGTCATGGCTTTAAGGCTGACATTGAAGAGATGACTAAGGAGCTACCGAAAGAGCAAGATGGGCAATTCGTTGATCTAAGCATCTTTACAACGCCTGCCCTTACTTGTGCTCGCCAGCTCCTTGAACTAGTTTCGTCAAGAAAGACATCGACTAGACCCAGTCTATCGACTCAGACCCAAGCTCCTTGATTTTTGTAACAAACTTATCCTCGGGCTGTTTGTGAAACATTGTTCTGTTGCAAAACTTGTGCTTGTAATAAACTCCGTGTTTGGCAATGTTGCTAGCACACTTATATTATGATATTTTTACTTGCACTTCTCCCGATGGGAGTTTCTTTGGATGCTCGATTTGACCATATCTGTCATCCTTTTTAACGCTGTTTTCCTGCAGGTTTTCCCAGTGCCTTCATTTGTCGATGACTCTTCGGGTGCTCTTCCTGAAGATGATCGATCCAGCGTATGAAGGATCGGATCGCTCAGATGGAAAAGGACCTCCGCAGTACTTACGCCTTAGCCGCTATTGTCAATAAGAAGAGCGAGATTGCAGCCGACGTGGAACGGTATGCTCTTACTGAGATGCATAAGGCTACCGAGAGTTTGAACTGTAAGTTTCTTGATCCCGACGGTCCTTTTGTCAACAACGCCTTGTCTGAACCTCTAATTATTTCTTTGCCAGTCATAGCTCTGAACCGTGCGGAGGAGAACAAGCGGATTCACGAGCGTGTCCATGCTTTAACCCAATTATCCTCAGCCGAAGAGATTTTCTGGCGGGAACACTCGAAGGCTTCGACTGTCGCACAATTTCAGGATCGGGTTCAGCAAGTCCACCATTTTTTCGACAAGTGCTACAAAGCAATGAGGGTGGTTTGGAAGACAATGTTCCCTTTAAACACGGTTCCCCCTACGCTGCTGACTTTGATGTCTGAATTTAGAAATGCCAAGAAGATTCGAGACTTGGTGCGGGCTCAAGTCTTCGCAGGGGCTAGGTTTACACTTTCTCTTGTGCTTGCACGTTACCCTTCAGCAAATCTGCTTGCTATCGCCAACGCGGTTGGTGACTTGGAGATTCTGTATCCGAAGGTGTTGCTGCCTGCCAATATAATTGTCGGCAGACTTGAGAAAGATTCAAAGGTATGATACGTCTCCAACGTATCGATAATTTCTTATGTTCCATGCTACTTTATTGATGATATCTACATGTTTTATACACATTACATGTCGTATTTGTGCATTTTCTGGAACTAACCTATTAACAAGATGCCGAAGTGCCAGTTCCTTTTTCTGCTGTTTTTGGTTTCAGAAATCCTAGTAACGAAATATTCTCGGAATTGGACGAAATCAACGCCTGTGTTCCTATTTTGCCCGGAAGCATCCAGAACACCCGAGAGCCGCCAGAGGGGGCCCTGGGCCCAGATGACATGGTGGCGCGGCCAGGGCTGGGCCCGCGCCACCCTATGGTGTGGTCGCCCCTTTGACCCTCCTGCGCCGCCTCTTCGCCTATATAAAGCCCCCGCATCGAAAACCCACGGAGGAAGCCACGATACGCGAAACCTTCCGAGCCGCCGCCGTCGCGAGCCAAGATCTGGGGGACAGGAGTCTCTGTTCCGGCACCCGCCGGAGCGGGGAAGTGCCCCGGAAGGCTTCTCCATCGACACCGCTGCCATCTCCACCGCCATCTTCATCACCGCTGCTGCTCCCATGAGGAGGGAGTAGTTCTCCATCGAGGCTCGGGGCTGTACCGGTAGCTATGTGGTTCATCTCTCTCCTATGTAGTTCAATACAATAATCTCATGAGCTGCCTTACATGATTGAGATTCATATGATGATGCTTGTAATCTAGATTTCATTATGCTAGTCAAGTGGGTTTTACCTATGTGATCTCCGGAGACTCCTTGTCCCACGTGTGTAAAGGTGACAGTGTGTGCACCGTGTGGGTCTCTTAGGCTATATTTCACAGAATACTTATTCACTGTTGAATGGCATAGTGAGGTGCTTATTTATATCTCTTTATGATTGCAATGTGTTTGTATCACAATTTATCTATGTGCTACTCTAGCAAAGTTATTAAAGTAGTTTTATTCCTCCTGCATGTGTGCAAAGGTGACAGTGTGTGCACCGTGTTAGTACTTGGTTTATGCTATGATCATGATCTCTTGTAGATTGCGAAGTTAACTATTGCTATGATAATATTGATGTGATCTATTCCTCCTACATATGCATGAAGGTGACAGTGTGCATGCTATGCTAGTACTTGGTTTAGTCTTTTGATCTATCTTACACTAAAGGTTACTAGAATATGAGCATTATTGTGGAGCTTGTTAACTCCGGCATTGAGGGTTCGTGTAATCCTATGCAATGTGTTCATCATCCAACAAGAGTGTAGAGTATGCATTTATCTATTCTGTTATGTGATCAATGTTGAGAGTGTCCACTAGTGAAAGTCTATTCCCTAGGCCTTGTTCCTAAATACTGCTATCGCTGCTTGTTTACTATTTTACTGAGTTACTACTGCTGCGTTACTACTGCTTGTTTACTTCAATATTACTACCATCAACTGCACGCCAGCGCAATTTTCTGGCGCCATACTACTGCTCATATTTATTCATACCACCGTATTTCACTATCTCTTCGCCGAACTAGTGCACCTATTAGGTGTGTTGGGGACACAAGAGACTTCTTGCTTTGTGGTTGCAGGGTTGCATGAGAGGGATATCTTTGACCTCTTCCTCCCCGAGTTCGATAAACCTTGGGTGATCCACTTAAGGGAAACTTGCTGTTCTACAAACCTCTGCTCTTGGAGGCCCAACACTGTCTACAAGAATAGAAGCACCCGTAGACATCAAGGTACCTGAAGAAAAAGAAACTCCTCAAGGGTGAACTCTTTGTAAATAGGTTATTTTGGCTACTTTATCCAAGTGTTAGGATTGTGTAGCCGAAGCTTTATATTCGGTAGATACATGTATATGTACTTTTACCGTGTTGATGCCGTTGGCAAATTTTGAGGGAGCAAATTATAATTGCCCGTTAAGACGTTTTTCATATTCGTTGGTCAGCAAATTGTGTGAGTGATCAGCTCGTGTTGCAGGTCTTGCTAAAACCCGTTGTATGTGCAACTTTGCTTTCAACCGATGTATGTTATGGCAGTCACTCCCGAATGTTTCGGGTGCAGTGATTAAGCCGATGAGCCCATTGTTCTTTGATATTTCCATAAGCAAAATATCGAACGTGGGTTGTATTGTGTGTTATTTTCAAACTCTTGCTATTTACGGCACTCGTAGAGGCATCTATAGCAGAGGGAAGGATTGACGTCCTTGTTTGCTTTGTGTCTTTTAGCACTCGTAGAGGCTTTTCTTTTGAAGCACGATCTTCTGCCGCGGACTATGTTGCATGGTGATGCGGCTTAGACGTTTTGAATTACTGCAATGCTTAACAAAGGGTCGAAACTTAAATTCTCATTAATAAGGTAAGCCCGAGACTAGAGGGCGAAAAAAAGGAAGGCCCTGTTTAAAATAAAGGGAAAGAAATTAAACGCTGATAAATTGCTTAAGCAAGGAAGGGGTTCTTCTCGTCTTCTGGCTTTTTCACCACGTTAGTGGTTGCTGTAGCGTTGTTGATTTCACCAAGGGTCTGAGCAGTGGTTGCCAGCGTCTTGCTGTCTCCTATGCCTTCTGTGCCATCAACTGCCGAACCCTTTGCTGCCGAGGTTTTTGCTGCCGAAGCTTCTACTGCCGAGGCTTTAAGAGCAAGGGCGGCTGGCTTCTTCTTGATTTCCCTGTCCTGTTTCTCCTCCTTGATTTCGCGTATCGACAGCTTGGGTGGAGGACTGCTAATTTCTTGTTTGATCCCAAACTTCGCAGCAATCCTCTGAAAGTCGCGATCACAATTATCCGAGCATGAGAAACTTCCATAGACTGTGATGTTTGTCCCGTTGTTCCCAGGCATTTTCAGCT
The DNA here is from genome assembly GCA_030979885.1 of Lolium multiflorum. Classification (NCBI taxonomy): domain Eukaryota; kingdom Viridiplantae; phylum Streptophyta; class Magnoliopsida; order Poales; family Poaceae; genus Lolium; species Lolium multiflorum. The sequence goes on from CM061748.1 coordinate 45,926,811, forward strand.
TGAGGTATGCATAGTGCGGCACAGCCATGAACTTGGCATAAGCTGGTCTTCCGAGTATAGCGTGGTACTGTGACTCCCAGTTCACTACTTCAAACTCGATCTTTTCCATCCTGAAATTGTCGGTTCTGCCGAAGACGACGTTCAGGTAAACTCTGCCAAGAGAGTAACCCGGTGCAGTTGGAAGAATCCCATGGAAGCATGTGTCTGTCTCTTCAAGCATCCTCATGGTGATTCCCATACTTTTGATTGTGTCGACAAATATCAGATTTAACCCGCTTCCACCATCCATGAAGACTTTGCTCATCTTGAATCCCCCGATTTGTGCCTCAACTACTAAGGCAGCGTGTCCTGGGTTTGGTATGGTCAACGGGTGATCTGCTCGACTGAACGTAATGTTCTGAGAGGACCACTCGACATATTCGGGGACGTTGGCCATGATGCTTTCTGCCAGGTTAATCTCTCGGGTGAGCTTCTTCATTTCTCTTCTCGAGACACGTGTCTTATGGATCATGCTCATCTGACCGCGAGGTGGTGGAAACGCCTCGTTGGGTTGATGAGGTTGAGCCTGCTGGACTTGATGCTGCGGTGGAGCTGGTGGTGGTGGTGGTTGCTGGCCTGCTTGCTGGATGAGTTTATGCATGTCGATGAACTGCCGACAGTCCCTGAGCAAATGGCTCGACTTCGTTTTGCCGTCCTTAGAGTCGACATACGAGTGCAAGTAACAGGGAGCGTTAATCTGCTCAGCGTAGGGCAGTTCGGGAGTCCTTTGCTGCCGTGGTTTGTAACTGCCGCGGTTCCCAGAGTTATTCCGATTACCGTCCTGTCGATCGTCTCTTCTGTCGTCATATCGATCGTCCTGCCGATCGGAGTATCCTGCGGCTACCAGGTTGTTGTCGTCATAGTTGCGGTTCTTCTTTCTCTTGTGGCGGTCCCTTCGACCACCCGAGTCGTGCTTCGGCTGGTCGTCGTCTTTGTCATCGCTGCGTTGCCGCGGCCTTCGCACGTTGTCCTCACCATCAGCCCAGCTGTTGGCGATTTCCATTAACTTGGTTATGGTTTTTGGCTTCTTGCGTCCGAGTTCTTCTATGTAGCTTTCACGTCGGACGCCATCGCTGAAAGCGTCGATTGCTCTGTCGACAGATACATCTTCGGCAGCGTTTAGGAGTTTGGTGAATCTCCCGATGTACGAGCGCATCGACTCCTTCTGCTTCTGCTGGCAGTTGCGTAACTCTTCAATCCCGACGGGTCTCTTGTATGTTGCCTGGAAATTGGTGACGAAAGCATCTACTAGGTCGTCCCATGATTTAATGGAACCCTTCGGCAGCCCTCTTAGCCAGGCTCGCGCTGAATCCTTTAAGTAGAGCTGCAAGCACTGCATTGCTGCTATCTGGTTCCCCTTATGCAGAATCACAGTCTGCAGGTAATCGTCTATCCAAGATCTTGGTTCCTGCTGCCCATCATACTTGGCAGCGTCGGTTGGAGTAGGCTTGAACTTTTTGGGCGGCATCGTCTCGCGGATTTTGTAACTTAAACAATCGGCTCCCCTGAGTTCGCCGTCGTACTCCTGATCCTCATCCGAAGAATCACTATCGTTGTCCTTCCTGGCGGCGCGTCGTCGCCTTGCTTTGTCGATCCTGCTCTGGGTGATTTCATCCCGAGCATCTCTCGCATGATGTTTTGAACCACTAGCCTGCGCCGTGGTCTTTTCCTTTTGCGGAACTAGATTATTTCCCAATATCGCGAGACTTTCTAGGGCGCCTCGGTGAGCTTGAGCCATGGATCCTTCAGGGCGCTGGTTGATGAGGTACGCAGCGAGGTTAGCTGTTGCTCCCGCAACGTTTTTCGGCCGTGGCATGCCCGCGGTGTCCGTGGTCATGAAGGACTTGGTTAGGTTCGACGTTATTTCTCTGGCGTCGTCCTCCGAGAGCCTGGACAGTCTTGACCGGTGCTTTCCTGCCCCATGAGTACTTCGAGAAGCGCTTCCTTGCGAAGCTCTCCGTCGTTCGCTGGATCGGCCTGCCGCAGATAGACGTCTCTCGAGGGTGGCTTGCTCTCTCGACAGGTGCTCCCGGTTTTTCTCTAGTATAGAGCAGTAAGCATTTAGGGTTCCAACCGAGGTTCCCGCGGGGAGCGGAGTGTTGTTAAGGACGGCTGCCCTGGCTGCCGCCCACTCCTCATCTGCGATGGTGTAATCGCTGTCGCGGTTGCTGGCGCTATTTTCGAAACTTGCTCGCTGATGACCCACAAGTATAGGGGATCGCAACAGTCTTCGAGGGAAGTAAAACCCAAATTTATTGATTCGACACAAGGGGAGGTAAAGAATACTTATAAGCCTTAACAACTGAGTTGTCAATTCAGCTGCACCTGGAAAAACACTAGTAACAGGGGTGATGTGAAAGTAGCAGTAATATGAGAGCAGTAGTAATAGTAACACAGCAGCAGTAGCAATAATATGAGAGCAATGGCACCAGAAAATAGTTGATACTACTTCCAATGACATGTAGAACGAGTATATAATGATGCGAGATGGACCGGGGTTCCCAGCTATCTACACTAGTGGCAACTCTCCAATAACAAGTGTTGGGTGAACAAATTACAGTTGGGCAATTGATAGGATTGAAATAGCATTAAGACAGAATATCAAGTCTATTAATCATGTAGGCATGTTTTCCATATATAGTCATACGTGCTCGCAATGAGAAACTTGTACAACATCTTTTGTCCTACCAGCCGGTGGCAGCCGGGCCTCTAGGGAATCTACTGGAAATTAAGGTACTCCTTTTAATAGAGCACCGGAGCAAAGCATTAACACTCCGTGAAAACATGTGATCCTCATACCTAAGCCTTCCCCTCCGGTTGTCCCAATTTCTGTCACTTTGGGGCCTTTGGTTCCGGACATAGACATGTGCATACAACTTGTAGATACAATCTAAGCAATAAATATAGAGCTTAAATCTAAGATCATGCCACTCGGGCCCTAGTGACAAGCATTAAACACAACAAGATTGCAGCAACAATAACTTCACAAACTTTGTAGATAGACAATCATAACGTAACAATCCATCGGATCCCAACAAACACAACACCGATTACATCAGATGAATCTCAATCATGTAAGGCAGCTCATGAGATCATTGTATTGAAGTACATGGGGGAGAGTATACCAACTAGCTACAGCTAGAACCCGTAGTCCATGGGGGAACTACTCACGGAGCATGATGGAGGCGATGGCGTTGATGGAGATGGCTTCCGGGGGCACTTCCCCGTCCCGACAGGGTGCCGGAACAGAGAGTTCTGTCCCCCGAATTGGAGTTTCGCGATGGCGGCGGCGCCCCTGGAGTCTTTCTGGAGTTTCGTCAATCGGCGTTTTTAGGTCGAAAGGGCTTAAATAGGCGAAGAGGCGGCGCAGAGGGCTGGCAGGGTGGCCCCACACTAGGCCGGCGCGGCCGGGGGCTGCGCGGCCCACGTGTGTGGTGGCCCCCTGGCTCTCCTCCGACTCCCCTTCGGTGTTCTGAGCCTCCGGGAAAAATAAGATCTTTGGCGTTGATTTCGTCCAATTCCGAGAATATTCCCGAACAGCCTTTCTGGAACCAAAAACAGCAGAAAACAGGAACTGGCACTGTGGCATCTTGTTAATAGGTTAGTTCCGGAAAATGCATAAAAACATTATAAAGTGCAAGCAAAACATGTAAGTATTGTCATAAAACAAGCATGGAACATCAGAAATTATAGGTACGTTGGAGACGTATCAGCATCCCCAAGCTTAGTTCCTGCTCGCCCTCGAGTAGGTAAACGATAAAAAGAGTAATTTCTGTAGTGACATGCTACTTACATAACCTTGATCATACTATTACAAAGCATATGAAATGAATGAAGTGACTCAAGGCAATGATCTATAGTTGCTAACAAATAGGTAACATATAGCAAAACTTTTCATGAAGAGTACTTTCAAGACAAGCATCAAAAAGTCTTGCACAAGAGTTAACTCACAAAGCAATAAATTCAAAGTAAAGGCATCGAAGCAACACAGAGGAAGATTTAAGTTTCAGCGGTTGCTTTCAACTTTCAACATGTATATCTCATGGATAATTGTCAACACAAAGTAATATGATGAATGCAAATAAGCAAGTATGTAAGAATCAATGCACAGTTGACACAAGTGTTTGCTTCTAAGATGGAAGGAAGTAGGTAAACTGACTCAACATAAAAGTAAAAGAGTGGCCCTTCAAAGAGGGAAGCATCGATTGCTATATTTGTGCTAGAGCTTTGGTTTTGAAAACATAAAGAGAGCATAAAAGTAAAGTTTTGAGAGGTGTTTGTTGTTGTCAACGAATGGTAGTGGGCACTCTAACCCCCTTGCCAGACAAACCTTCAAAGAGCGGCTCCCATTTTATTTTATTTTTGGGTGGCACTCCTTCCAACCTTTCTTTCACAAACCATGGCTAACCGAATCCTCGGGTGCCTGCCAACAATCTCATACCATGAAGGAGTGCCTTTTTATTTTAGTTTTATTATGATGACACTCCTCCCCACCTTTGCTTTCTCAAGCCATGGCTAACTGAATCCTTCGGGTGCCGTCCAACAATCACATACCATGGAGGAGTGTCTATTTTTGTTAATTAATTTGGGACTGGGAATCCCATTGCCAGCTCTTTTTGCAAAATTATTGGATAAGCGGATGAAGCCACTAGTCCATTGGTGAAAGTTGCCCAACAAGATTGAAAGATAAACACCACATACTTCCTCATGAGCTATAAAACATTGACACAAATCAGAGGTGATAAATTTTGAATTGTTTAAAGGTAGCACTCAAGCAATTTACTTTGGAATGGCAGGAAATACCACATAGTAGGTAGATATGGTGGACACAAATGGCATAGTGGTTGGCTCAAGGATTTTGGATGCATGATAAGTATTCCCTCTCGGTACAAGGCTTAGGCTAGCAAGGTTATTTGAAGCAAACACAAGTATGAACCGGTACAGCAAAACTTACATAAGAACATATTGCAAGCATTATAATACTCTACACTGTCTTCCTTGTTGCTCAAACACTTTTACCAGAAAATATCTAGACCTTAAGAGAGACCAATCATGCAAACCAATTTTAACAAGCTCTACGGTAGTTCTCCACTAATAGGTTTAAACTACATGAAAAAACTTAATCATGATCTACTTGAGAGCTCAAAACAATTGCCAAGTGTCAAATTATCCAAGACATTATGAGGCATTTTCTATTTCCAACCAAATACCAATAAGTATTGTAGCTTCCAACTTTTATCATTGAACATTAAAAGTAAAACGAAGAACAAGTGTTCATATGAAAAAGCGGAGCGTGTCTCTCTCCCAAACAAGGATTGCTAGGATCCATCTTTATTCAAACACAAACAAAAATAAAAACACACAGACGCTCCAAGTAAAGCACATAAGATGTGACCGAATAAAAATATAGTTTCAATAGAAGAAACCTGATAAGTTGATGAAGAAGGGGATGCCTCGGGCATCCCCAAGCTTAGACGCTTGAGTCTTCTTGAAATATGCAGACCACGGGGGCATCCCCAAGCTTAGACTTTTCACTCTTCTTGATCATATATCATCCTCCTCTCTTGACCCTTGAAAACTTCCTTCACACCAAACTTCTCATAAACTTCATTAGAGGGGTTAGTACTCAAAAAAACTTGAATCCACCTTGGTCCTGTAGTGACACATTGCAAGAACTCAATAAAACATTAGCTACAGCTCTCCACGTCTAGAAAGCCTCACATAAAGTCCACAAGAGACAATGCAAAAAACAGAGACATAATCTGCCAAAACAGAACAGCCAGTAAACACGAATTTTAAAATGATACTTCCGTTGCTCAAATCAGAAAACTCAAAACTAATGAAAGTTGCGTACATATCTGAGGAACACGCACGTAAATTGGCATATTTTTCTGAGTTACCTACAGAGAAAACAGCCCAGATTCGTGACAGATAGAAATCTGTTTCTGCGCAGAAATCCAAATCTAGTATCAACCTTCGATTAGAGGCTTCACTTGGCACAACAAAACACAAAACTAAGATAAGGAGAGGTTGCTACAGTAGTAAACAACTTCCAAGACACAAATATAAAACAAATTACTGTAGCAAAATAACACATGGGTTATCTCCCAAGAAGTTCTTTCTTTATAGCCGTTAAGATGGGCTCAGCAGTTTTAATGATGCACTCGCAAGAAACAAGAGTAGAGGTAAAAGAGAGCATCAAAAAGCAAATCCAAAACACATTTAAGTCTAACATGCTTCCTATGTAAAGGAATCTTGTAAATAAACAAGTTCATGAAAAGCAAAGTAACAAGCATAGGAAGATAAAACAAGTGTAACTTCAAAATTTTAAGCATATAGAGAGGTGTTTTAGTACCATGCAAATTTCTACAACCATATTTTCCTCTCTCATAATAATTTTCAGTAGCTTCATGAATAAACTCAACAATATAACTATCACATGCAGCATACTTTTCATGATCCACAAACATATAATTTTTATCAAGCTCAAAAATAGTGGAATTAAAACTTTCGAACACACTTTTATCAATAATATAGCAAGATGAATGATCAATCTCAAGAGATATGGGACACATAGATAATGTCAAGAACTCTCCAATCCCATTTTCATTAGTAGTACAATTAATATTATCAAGTAACATAGGACCATCATCTAGAGCTTTATCATAAACATTTGCTAAGCAAAATTCTTTAGTACCATGCATTTCGACATCAGGCACAAACAAAGCATTATCATAAGATTTATCAAAGTAGCATGGATTATCATATATAACAGTAGCATAATTATTCTCACAAGTTTTACTTATAGGAAATATTTCAAGAGAATCCACAGGAACATAACATTCAACCTCTTTCGGTAAGCATGGAGGACAATCAAATAGTGTAAGAGATAAAGAGTTACTCTCATTAGAAGGTTGGCATGGGTAGCTAATCCATTCTTCCTCCTTTTGTTCATCACTCTCCTCTTCTTTTTCATCCAATGAGCTTTCAGGTTCATCAATTTCCTCCTCTTTTTCATCCAATGAGCTTTCAGGTTCATCAATTTCTTCTTCCACCGGTTCCTGCAAATTGTGAGTGCATTCTTGTGCATTAATGTGTCTCTCTTTATAATCAAGGATATACGGATTCCTACTGTAGCATTCTATACAAGAATTAAGGATAGTAGAGACATAATCTTTAAGGTCCTTACAAATAGCACAAGTTTCATAATTCTCAACCATGAAGGATTCTATCTCGGAGGCTCCCATAAATAAGACAAATTGTTCTACCTCTTCGAACCCATAATGAATATAGCAATTCCGATTATAGTTCTTAATTAAAAATTCCTCACTAAAGCCACATTGAAATTTAAGATGTTTAGTATCCTGTTGAGAGCAACAGTTTATATCATGGCGTCTAAGCAAGATTCTAGCCATTGTATTCAATTTTTCTATCATAGCACTCATTATTTTACCAGTTCTTGATTTTCTATAATTATTATAACATTCTATAAGCTCCAAATAGGTTGTTGGTTCTCCCATAACAGCAGTTTTTTAATTTTTAGATTTTTCAAAATTTTATGGATTTTTGGGTATAAAGTAAAGGGATTTCTATTTTCGTGCCCTCGGGTCCTTAGTTGTGCTCAGTTTTCCCCAGCTCCTTAGTTTTTCCTCAGTTTTACCCAAACGTTTGTCTGAAACCATCACACGTGATGTAACGGCCGGTTGCCCGACGGTTGACCGTTATCTTCTGACTAGTGGGGCCACGTAGAGCCCGCAAAGACACGTCAGACCATCCATCTTTGTTTGACCGTAAGCATCGCTGTATCCCTGACCAAAACGCGAACGAGTGGGGCTTCGGTATATCGAATGACAAGTGGGGCCATGACGCTGATACAAGGGGCAATACACGGGTAGGATTAGATTTTTAAATGGAGCTCTACAGCGATGGCACGGAGGAGGTGGCATGCGGGGTGCCGAGATGAGATCGACGTCCACAAAGAACTGCATGAGGCGAGACCAGACGCATTAGATAGATATGAACTAGACGCGTTTAACCATGCAAAGAAGAGAAGAAATGGTCGACGACATCGAAGACTACGTCAAAACTTTGACTGACCGTGTCGGACACGAACACGAGCAATGTAGAGAAAACTAGTGTCTCTCCTTTCTGGCGTGTATAGGTGGGTGCTAGGAGAGTGTGGTGGCGAAGGGAAAGACCTCGCGGCGGTCTGTGGCGTCCAGCATAGCGGGTCGGCGTGGCCGTGCCCACAGCGGCGTGCATGCATGTTCGGCATTGGCATCAGCATGTACGTTCGGCATTGGCCTCGGCGGTATCTCTGGTGTGTCAGTGATCGAATGAGGGGACGGGATTGAGGGTGCATCCCGACGTTGACCTAGCAGTGGCGGCGAGCATAGCCGTTCTGACCATGCCGATATCGGCATCGGCATCGTTTGGAGGCTGTGGTGCTCGAATCAAGTTGGGATTTGTTTCTCGTAGGCCAAAATGAATTTGAAACAAGTTTCATGTTGAAGGTTAGGTAACGAAAGTTTGTAACTATCCCAAAATTATACTAGCGCCATGGTGAGGTTCTTTTTGATAGAGCTATACGGTTGGGCAAACTTTTTTGACACTTTTTAGATAGGGTTCCTTGTTGTTACACGTATGGCATCATGTATGGAAAATTTGTGGTCATTTGGAGATGTTCGAAAAAATCACTTTGCTTAAGCGCATGCCGTTTCGTCTCGCTGAAACCAGCTTTTCTAACAAGGTGATTTTTTCTACCTTCTCTAAATAACCTCAAATTTCATACAGCTGATCTTCTATACATAGATAGATAGATTGTTTCGTTTTTACATTTTTCGAACTTTTTATTTCCCTTTATAATACCCAATTGATTTTCAGGTCAAAACCTCGAAAAACAGCATCATGTATGGCATCATTTCACCCTAAATTTCAAATTTTCTGAAACTTTCCCTTTTAGATATTCCTTGTTGTTATAGGTATGCCATCATGTATGCCAAACTTGGTTAGGTCTCACTGAAACCAGCTTTTGTAACAAATTAGGTGATGGTTTATCATTTTTTTTGCGTGAAAAGTAATGGCAACAACAAATCGGTGATGGTTTATCATATTTTTTTGCGTGAAAAGTAATGGCTACAACAAATTGTTGATGGTTTATCATTTTTTTGCGTGAAAAGTAATGGCTACAACAAATTGTTGATGGTTTATCATTTTTTTGCGTGAAAAGTAATGGCAACAACAAATCGGTGATGGTTTATCATTTTTTTTGCGTGAAAAGTAATGGCTACAACAAATTGTTGATGGTTTATCATTTTTTTGCGTGAAAAGTAATGGCAACAACAAATCGGTGATGGTTTATCATTTTTTTGCGTGAAAAGTAATGGCTACAACAAATTGTTGATGGTTTATCATTTTTTTGCGTGAAAAGTAATGGCAACAACAAATCGGTGATGGTTTATCATTTTTTTGCGTGAAAAGTAATGGCTACAACAAATTGTTGATGGTTTATCATTTTTTTGCGTGAAAAGTAATGGCAACAACAAATCGGTGATGGTTTATCATTTTTTTTGCGTGAAAAGTAATGGCAACAACAAATCGGTGATGGTTTATCATTTTTTTGCGTGAAAAGTAACGCCTAAAATAGTTTATAATTTTTAGCGCGTGAAAAATAATACAGAAAACCGCCCTTCAGCATACTTAGAGGGTGGAAGCTAATTAACCGCCAGAGAGAGAGAGAGGGGTTATCCTGCCCGTTCCCTATATCATACGATCAACGGTCGGCGGGCACGATCCGCGTGACATGGGCTAGACCAATCAGGGCGATGATGCACGTCTGCGAGAATTTGTGAAGAGAGAGGGCAAAACTGAGTACTATCAAGAAACCAAGGGCACCTGAGTAGTAAACAGACTAAGGGATTCAAATTTGAGATTTAAAAAATGGAAAATGTGTGTTTTGTACAATGAAACCCATCTTGGCCTACCTCAAACTATTTGCAATACCAATATACATCAGTGTGAGAATTGTGGCCTCATTTAGACAAAGTATGATTTGGGGGAAGCTGTTTTGGGAAGGGCTTATTGTGGAAAACCATGCACCTTCATAGCTACTAGGTGATTTGAGAAGTGGCAATTTGTGGTAAAACTTGATTTATCTATGATTTATCTATGATTTGAGAAGTGGCAATTTGTGGTAAAGACTCCATGAGTAAGTGCCACTCTTTTTAGGATTTTTTTGCACATTAAATGACTCATTTAACTAGTTAATCCCATTTGTTGACTCTCTGTTGACCAGCCACTTGAGGGTAAAACTGAGTATATTGCACTAGCCAGTATTAGCACTCGAGGGGAAAATTGAGCACACAAAAAATGCTAGTATAAGACTCGAGGGTATACCTGAGTATATCTAAATTTCCAGGGTTAGACTCGAGGACACGTGCAATTGTTGACGCGTAGACGCGGGTCGCGGTGGAGAAGTCGAGACGTGCAATCGTGGACGCGTGTCGCGTTGCAGAAGTCCAAGACGTGCAGACGTGCACCTGTGCACGCGTAGGACGCGGGTCGCATTAACCACCCCTCGCCTTTATAGACGCCTCCTCGCACTCTCTCTGTCACTCTCACTCGCTCACGCATCGCCAACTCTCTCACGTCCCATCATCTTCTCCAAAGCAAAAAACCCTCTCCCTCTCCCTCTTCCTCTTCCTCCGCCGTAGAGATGGACAAGGAGAATGCCAATCCCATCGTCGAGGTGGGCTCAAAGCGCGACGCCTCCATCTTCGGCGCCGTCCCCTCTACGGACGACGACGCCGCCGCCGCCGTCGCCGGTGCATCGGAGGCTGCTGCCGCCGGTGGCAGTCAGATCCCGGCGGGATGGGACGACCCCTACGACCCCGTGCCGTACGTCCCGCCCCCGAACCCCTACGACACCTCCCTGGAGGACCCATGGAACGAGGTAACTACGGTTTGCTTCCTTTTTTGTTCCCCATTCCTTTTTGAACCCTATTTTTGCTGGTGTAGATGGATCTGTAGATGGATGAGTATTGGGCTAATATTTGCGCCGATTTTATTCCATTTTGTTTTGATCACTTCTTGATTTCGTTTAAGATTTGGGGTTCGGCTGTTCGGTTAATTTATGCAAGTAATATTGGATCTCAATCAGTTAATTTATGCAAGTAATCATGGGATCTCAATCAGTTATTTTATGCACTAATCAAAAGATATCAACCGTTTAATTTTGCAAATAATCTCGAATGTGTTCAAGTTCAGATCTAGTTCAGATCTAGAATCTGTTTCTTTGCCTATGATGAATGGTTGGGCACAAATTTTTACAGGGAGGGTTCAGCGAACCATTGCTGTGTACAAATCTGTTGTGCATGAGCTTTAGTTCGCTAACACCTTCCCTGTAGATATATAATCATGTCCACTCTAACTGAGGCTGACTCTGTTTTTCTTAACTTTGTTATCATGTACGTTAGTCATCGTTGCAACTCATTCACTAGTTTCTGTTTGATATGGATCAGATGTCTGGCAGCGACGTCGGCAGCGACGAAGAGGAGGAGGACGTCAAGACTCGCCAAGTGCTGCGGAGGCTGCAGGTCGGCCAGTACATCTCCTACTTCGCCAAGGGGGTGTACAGGTGCCCCTTCTGCACCAGGAGACTCGGCGCCACGGACTTCAACTGCCTCGTCACGCATGCTGAGAACATCAGCAACACCTTCCCCAACGTCGGCACGACGGTGAACGTCCACTCCTTCCGCGCCAAGCACAGGGCGCTCGGCATGCACCTCCGCAGCTTGCAGCGGGTGGAGATCTCCGCCGGCCGCATGCCTCCGCTCAAGCCCAAGGCTCCCAAGGGGAGCAAGAGCAACAAGTGGAGGCAGAGCCAGATGGGGTAGGCGGAGTCCCTGGACGTGTGCTGCTGCTGCTGCTGCCTCCTAGTTTGTTGTTGGGATCCCTTTGTTGTTAGCTAGGGATCCCTTGTTGTTATGTTAGTATGATGGTGCTGTGAAGAACCTGTTACTATGTTGGCTGCTGTGTATGCAGCCTATTATCTATCCATATTATCTAGGGATTATCTATCCCTAGTCTACTATATTTTGTTGGCCGTACTTAGTTTTCTTGATTTACTATGACTGTGAATTTATCGTACATTATCCTGGAGATTTGCTTCTAGATTTAACTACATACATATGGACCAGAGGGAGTACTAGATTTGCTGCCATATTGGGCAAACAACGAGGGCCAAAAGGCACAAATAATTGAAGAAAGTCAGAAATGCAAGCTTCTCTAGATTTTATACTAATTTGGTGAAAAGGACAGAGAGAAAGAGGGGAAAAAGGTGCACTTAATAATGCCAATTTGGGGCCGAGAGAGACAGAACCCAGCTCCTGCTCACGTGCAACCAAACGCTTCTCGTCCTGTCCCACGCGGTCCCTTTCTACCAGCCCCACGCGACGCGGGCCCACACGACGCGGCCCCACAAGACGCGGCCCCACACGTGACAGAACGGTCAACTAAACGGGAATCCTGCCGTCTGAGCTGCTTCTGCGGGTTTCAAACAAGGGCTTGGGGAAAACTGAGGAAAAACTAAGGAGCTGGGGAAAACTGAGTACAACTAAGGACCTGAGGGCACGAAAATAGAAATCCCTAAAGTAAAACAAGACAAAAAGAAACTAAGCAAAAGTAAACTAGGCAAAATAATACAAGACAGAAATAAACTAAGCACAAATAAACTAGACAAAAGTAAACTAGCAAGACAAAATAAAATAAATGCAGAGAGAGATGTAGAGTGTACTCCCCAGGTGAACTTATGAGTAGAGCTATGCCTCCCCGGCAACGGCGCCAGAAAATAGTCTTGATGACCCACAAGTATAGGGGATCGCAACAGTCTTCGAGGGAAGTAAAACCCAAATTTATTGATTCGACACAAGGGGAGGTAAAGAATACTTATAAGCCTTAACAACTGAGTTGTCAATTCAGCTGCACCTGGAAAAACACTAGTAACAGGGGTGATGTGAAAGTAGCAGTAATATGAGAGCAGTAGTAACAGTAACACAGCAGCAGTAGCAGTAATATGAGAGCAATGGCACCAGAAAATAGTTGATACTACTTCCAATGACATGTAGAACGAGTATATAATGATGCGAGATGGACCGGGGTTCCCAGCTATCTACACTAGTGGCAACTCTCCAATAACAAGTGTTGGGTGAACAAATTACAGTTGGGCAATTGATAGGATTGAAATAGCATTAAGACAGAATATCAAGTCTATTAATCATGTAGGCATGTTTTCCATATATAGTCATACGTGCTCGCAATGAGAAACTTGTACAACATCTTTTGTCCTACCAGCCGGTGGCAGCCGGGCCTCTAGGGAATCTACTGGAAATTAAGGTACTCCTTTTAATAGAGCACCGGAGCAAAGCATTAACACTCCGTGAAAACATGTGATCCTCATACCTAAGCCTTCCCCTCCAGTTGTCCCAATTTCTGTCACTTTGGGGCCTTTGGTTCCGGACATAGACATGTGCATACAACTTGTAGATACAATCTAAGCAATAAATATAGAGCTTAAATCTAAGATCATGCCACTCGGGCCCTAGTGACAAGCATTAAACACAACAAGATTGCAGCAACAATAACTTCACAAACTTTGTAGATAGACAATCATAACGTAACAATCCATCGGATCCCAACAAACACAACACCGATTACATCAGATGAATCTCAATCATGTAAGGCAGCTCATGAGATCATTGTATTGAAGTACATGGGGGAGAGTATACCAACTAGCTACAGCTAGAACCCGTAGTCCATGGGGGAACTACTCACGGAGCATGATGGAGGCGATGGCGTTGATGGAGATGGCTTCCGGGGGCACTTCCCCGTCCCGCAGGGTGCCGGAACAGAGTTCTGTCCCCCGAATTGGAGTTTCGCGATGGCGGCGGCGCCCGGAGTCTTTCTGGAGTTTCGTCAATCGGTACTGCGTTTTTAGGTCGAAAGGGCTTAAATAGGCGAAGAGGCGGCGAGGGGGAAGGTGGCCCCACACTAGGCCGGCGCGGCCGGGGCTGCCCGCGCGGCCCACGTGTGTGGTGGCCCCGGCTCTCCTCCGACTCCCCTTCGGTGTTCGGAGCCTCCCGGAAAAATAAGATCTTTGGCGTTGATTTCGTCCAATTCCGAGAATATTGCCCGAACAGCCTTTCTGGAACCAAAAAGCAAGACAGGGAACTAGCACTGTGGCATCTTGTTAATAGGTTAGTTCCGGAAAATGCATAAAAACATTATAAAGTGCAAGCAAAACATGTAAGTATTGTCATAAAACAAGCATGGAACATCGAAATTATAGGTACGTTGGAGACGTATCACTCGCCTACTAGAACGAGGCGTGTGGTCTCCGTCTCCTCGTGCCTTGTGTTCCCCGTGTTATTGGCGGCATAAACCTGATGGTGTGCCGTTCTTCGGGTGGTACCTCGAACAATGCTATCGACACTGTCCTCTCCCGATGAGTATTGGGCATTGTAGATGAACGGTGTGTCGCTCGATCCCAAACCGTGTGTGGCGTCGCAGTTCAAGCAGTAGTACGAGGTTAACTCCGAGGGTGTGGGATCGTCGGATCCTACCGACATGGAAGACGCTGAACGAGGGTGCGGGCGAACTCATCGACCCTGTCGGCCAGCCAAAAGTCGAGTGATGATGACGCGCTAGGACTCGTTGATCCGGAGATGGGTGATTCCAGGTGAAGAATTCCTTCTGCGTTGACGTTGTAGTGGACGCTGCCGATGGTCATCTCCATGTTTCCTTGTAGATCCGAGAAGTTTGAGCGAGAAGAATCGCTGTGTGGGGTGAATTCATAGGAGCCGAATCGAATCGGGCTTCCCAGGTTTGGCGATGACGGTGTTGATGAAGACGTCGATGACATGACTGGATCTGCCGATGACCGATCTTGCGCCAACAGGGTTCCCACAGACGGCAACAATTGTCGAGGGTGCTCCTCGGCAATGCCCTCCGATAGGGGCTTAGGGTTGATGGAATCCTGCAAGCTGACACGAGACATCGGTTCACAGACAAACGGGGGAGCGATTTACCCAGGTTTGGGGCCCTCGATGAGGTAAAACCCTTACGTCCTGCTTGTCTGTTCTTGATTATGATGATAATAGGTTACAATGGGGTGCCGAATAGTTCGGCTGAGATCTCGTCGAGATGCTAAGCTTTACGATGACCTAGCTCTAAGCTTTTGGTGGCTAAGATTGCTAAGATTGATTCTGTCCTTCGGCAGCCCCTCTCCTGGCCTTTATATAGGAGGCCAGGTCTCAAGAGGTCTAACCGAGTACGACTAGGTTTACAGTAGTTAGATCTAGTCTTTCCTTGTTCGGCTGCTTCTTCATCTTGCTTGTCAAGGAATCTTCTGGTGCACCGCCGGATGGGCCGCCTTTCCTCCAAGTGCCTTCATGGGCCTCCAACAAGGAAGGATAGGGCAACGAAGTTCCCCGAACGCCCACGTCACCCTATTCTCCGGAGCCTATCCCACGAAGGAATAGCTCACTCACTTGTGGTAGACTTTGAGGTAGCCTCCAAACCTTCACAATCTTGTCAGGAGCAAATCCACAGCCCGGATGCTTCCGGACCTCTCTTGCCCACCTAGGGTTTCCAAGGAACCCTAGAGAGCAAGCTTCTTGATGAATACAAGGGGCAATGAGATTTGGCTTGGTAGAATGGTAGATCGGGCCTCCTCTATCTTTTCCCCGGAGGGATTTGAGTTTGGGTGGAGGAGGAGGGAGATCTGAAGGATTTGGAGCTCAACAATGGAGTATGAGAGTGTCGAGGGTGCTCCTCGGCAATGCCCTATGATAGGGGCTTAGGGTTGATGGAATCCTGCAAGCTGACACGAGACATCGGTACACAGACAAGCGGGGAGAGCGATTTACCCAGGTTCGGGGCCCTCGATGAGGTAAAACCCTTACGTCCTGCCTGTCTGTTCTTTGATTATGATGAAAACAGGTTACAATGGGGTGCCGAATCGTTCGGCTGTGATCTCGTCGAGATGCTAGTTGCTAGGGTAACCTAGTTCTAAGCTTCTGTTGGCTAAGATTGCTAAGATTGATTGTGACCCTCGATAGCCCCTCTCCTGGCCTTTATATAGGAGGCCAGGTCTCGAGAGTCTAATCGAGTACGACTAGGTTTACAGTAGATCTATCTCTAATCTTTCCTTGTTCGGCTTCTTCCGTGTCTTGTACTTCAAGTAATCTTTCGCCGCACCGTCCTAGTGGCCCATCTTGCCATCGGGTACCTTCATGGGCCTCCAGTTGGGCCGCGTAGGGTAGAGCAACATTGGTTACCCGAAGGGTAATGCCCACGTCAGTAGCCCCCGAGTGTCTAGCCGAACATAGTTCGGGTAGAGACTAGAGCATGCCTTCTTCCGAAGTCCTTCTCCTTGATCATTCTTGCGTTTCTTCTATCTTCTATTTTCTATCGGGTGCGCGTCAGCGCTCCCGATGGGAGTAGCCCCCGAGTCTAGGTACGGATGCTCCGTGCGTAGACTCAAGTTGTCCTACTCGAACATTTTCTTCTGCCGAAGCTTTTTCCTGCAAATCTTTGTTGTCCATCCGATACATTCTCTTCATGCAAGGGATAAAGAATAACGTGCCCAACTTCTGTTGGTTAACTGCCGATGGCAAAACAACGTTACCCTACACAGAATCAAGTCCCCGGGCATGATCCTGGAGTGCGAAAAAAGTTTTCATCGGGTGCGCGTCCGCGCTCCCGATGGGAGTAGCCCCCGAGCGGGCACGGGCGTTTACGCCGTGCGGCGAGTCAAATATTTCCTTCGAGTCCTCATTCTATCGGGTGCGCGTCAGCGCTCCCGATGGGAGTAGCCCCCGAGCCTAGGTGCGGATGCTCGCAATCCGCGCATAGGCTCAAGTCGATCACCCGATCCTTTCTTATCTCTTTGTATGCAATCATTCTCCATGACGTCATTGATGACGTTTTTCTATCTACTTGATTCTGACTGATAAGACACGACCTGCCAGCCCTGTTTTCAAGCGATTCCTGCTCCTCTTTACACGGTTAACGAGGCACCTCCTCGATTTCCGCAATCATTAACACTACAAGAAAAGTTCTGATAGACAACGTCCCAAAATCGTCAACTAAGGGGCATTTTTCGTCGCCTATGGGCCTAACCCGACGATATGGGTTCCGTTGTCGAAACTGCGTCAGGCAAAGTCCAACGACGATTTTTTCGGTCCGTCGCGCTTGGGCGCCCTTCCGCCACGGAAAATCGGACCGTTGCGGAAGTGTTTTCGGGAGCCCGTTGACTGCTGACGTCATGCAAACTGACACGTGGCAGACGCCGTTAACAGTTAACGGCGTTAACCGGCTGAAACCCCGTGGTAGATGGTAGGCCCACACGAGGCCTGCCACGTCTTAAGCGGGCCGGGCCAGATGACATAGTTTGACCGGTCAACTATATAGCTGGGCTGGTCCATTAGTTACGTGGGCCGGGCCTAACCTCTAAGGTTGACTGGTCAAAACTTAAATGGGCCGGCCCATTTAACATGTGGGGTCCACCTTACAGCAACTGGGCCGGCCCAAAAGCATGTGGGCGGGCCAAAAACAGTGGGTCCCACTTTTCGTTAAAAGGCCGGCCCATTTAGTGTGTGGGGCCCACCATATAGCAAGTGGGCCGGCCCAACAAGCTAGTGGGCGGGCCAAAAACACATGGTGGGTCCCACTATCCTGTTAAAGGGCCGGCCCATTTAGTACGTGGGGTCCACCATATAGCAAGTGGGCCGGCCCAACAAAATAGTGGGCCGGGCCAAAAACACAGGTGGGTCCCACTTTCCTGATAAAGGGCCGGCCCATTTAGTGTGTGGGGCCCACCATATAGCCAGTGGGCCGGCCCACCAAGATTGTGGGTGGGCCAAAAACACAGTGGGTCCCACATTCCTGTTAATGGGCCGGCCCATTTGGTATGTGGGGTCCACCATATAGAAAGTGGGCCGGCCCAACAAGATAGTGGGCGGGCCAAAAACACAGGTGGGTCCCACCTTCCACTTAAAGGGCCGGCCCATTTACCATGTGGGACCACCATAGAGCAAGTGGGCCGGCCCAACAAGATAGTGGGCCGGCCCAATAAGCACAGGTGGGCCCCACTTTCCTGTTAAAGGGCCGGCCCATCTAGTATGTGGGGTCCACAATATAGCAAGTGGGCCGGCCCAACAAGATATTGGGCCGGGCCAAAAACACAGGTGGGTCCCACTTTCCTCTTAAAGGGCCGGCCCATTTATTATGTGGGGTCCTCCAAAAAAGCAAATGGGCTGGCCCAACTAATTAGTGGGCCGGCCCAGTAGTTGGTGGGGTCCACCTTAAAGCAAGTGGGCCAGCCCAATTAGTGTGTGGGGTCCACCGTAAATCAAATGGGCTGGCCCAAGAAGTAAGTGGGCCAGCCCGTTTAGTTGTTGTTTATATGCCGGCATAATATGCGCTTTAGGATTTTGCGGGCAGGCACATATGTGATTTCGCTTAATTGGGCCGTTTAAGGGATGGGAATTCGTGATTTAGATACTGAGAATATTTACGCAGCATTGATTTCTGTCGGATAGCCTCACTTACCACAAGCACCAAAGAAAAAATGCGCGAAAGAACTATAAAAACTAACTAAATATTACATCAGCTGCAAGGCATTGAAAAAAATATTACAGAACCCAGAGAAATTGAATGGTAATTAAACCTAGCAATACAATGAAGCGATCCGGCAATCTTTTAAGTTGTCCATGCAGCACTGATACGTCTCCAACGTATCGATAATTTCTTATGTTCCATGCTACTTTATTGATGATACCTACATGTTTTATGCACATTATATGTCATATTTATGCATTTTCGGAACTAACCTATTAACAAGATGCCGAAGAGCCAGTTGCTGTTTTCTGCTGTTTTTGGTTTCAGAAATCCTAGTAAAGAAATATTCTCGGAATTGGACGAAACTTTCGCCCAGGGTCCTATTTTTGCACGAAGCTTCCAGAAGACCGAAGACCTAACGAAGTGGGGCCACGAGGCGGCCAGGAGGGAGGCCGGCGCGGCCGGGCCCCCGCCGAGAGCCACGATACGGAAAACCTCAGAGACGCCGCCGCGCGAATCCCATCTCGGGGATTCGGAGATCGCCTCCGGCACCCTGCCGGAGAGGGGATTCATCTCCGGAGGACTCTTCATCGCCATGATCGCCTCCGGAGTGATGAGTGAGTAGTTCACCCCTGGACCATGGGTCCATAGCAGTAGCTAGATGGTCGTCTTCTCCTTGTTGTGCTTCATTGTTAGATCTTGTGAGCTGCCTAACATGATCAAGATCATCTATATGTAATTCTATATGTTGTGTTTGTCGGGATCCGATGGATAGAGAGTACTATGATTATGGTGATTATCAATCTATTGTTCATGTGTTGTTTATGATCTTGCATGCTCTCCGTTATTAGTAGAGGCTCTGGCCAAGTTTTTACTCTTAACTCCAAGAGGGAGTAATTATGCTCGATAGTGGGTTCATGCCTTCATTGATACCTGGGACAGTGACAGAAAGTTCTAAGGTTGTGATGTGTTGTTGCCACTAGGGATAAAACATTGATGCTATGTCTAAGGATGTAGTTATTGATTACATTACGCACAATACTTAATGCAATTGTCTGTTGCTTTGCAACTTAATACTGGAGGGGGTTCGGACGATAACCTGAAGGTGGACTTTTTAGGCATAGATGCAGTTGGATGGCGGTCTATGTTCTTTGTCGTAATGCCCGGATTAAATCTCACTATATTTATCATGTCATGTATATGCATTATTATGCCTTTCTCTATTTGTCAATTGCCCGACTGTAATTTGTTCACCCAACATGCTTTTATCTTATGGGAGAGACACCTCTAGTGAACTGTGGACCCCGGTCCTATTCTTTCCATAGCATACAATTTACTTGTTTTACTGTTTTCTTTGCAAACATCTTCCACTCGATACGTTTAATCCTTTGTTACAGCAAGCCGGTGAGATTGACAACCTCACTGTTTCGTTGGGGCAAAGTACTTTGGTTGTGTTGTGCAGGTTCCTAGTTGGCGCCGGAATCCCTGGTGTTGCGCCGCATCACATTTCGCGACCATCAACCTTCAACGTGCTTCTTGGCTCCTACTGGTTCGATTAAACCTTGGTTTCATACTGAGGGAAAACTTGCCACTGTGCGCATCATACCTTCCTCTTGGGGTTCCCAACGGACGTGTACATCTACGCGCATCAAGCACTTTTTCTGGCGCCGTTGCCGGGGAGATCAAGACACGCTGCAAGGGGAGTCTCCACTTCTCAATCTCTTTACTTTGTTTTTGTCTTGCTTTATTTTATTTACTACTTTGTTTGCTGCACTAAATCAAAACACAAAAAAATTAGTTGCTAGTTTTACTTTATTTGCTATCTTGTTTGCTATATCAAAAACACAAAAAAATTAGTTACTCGCATTTACTTTATCTAGTTTGTTTTATTTACCGTTGCTAAAATGGCCAACCCTGAAAATACTAAGTTGTGTGACTTCACAAATGCAAATAATAATGATTTCCTATGCACACCTATTGCTCCACCTGCTACTACAGCAGAATTCTTTGAAATTAAACCTGCTTTACTAAATCTGGTCATGAGAGAACAATTTTCTGGTGCTAGTTCTGATGATGCTGCTGCCCATCTCAATAATTTTGTTGAACTTTGTGAAATGCAAAAGTATAAAGATGTAGATGGTGATATTATTAAACTGAAAGTGTTTCCTTTCTCATTAAGAGGAAGAGCTAAAGATTGGTTGCTATCTTTGCCTAAGAATAGTATTGATTCATGGACTAAATGCAAGGATGCTTTTATTGGTAGATATTATCCTCCCGCTAAAATTATTTCTTTGAGAAGTAGCATAATGAATTTTAAACAATTAGATACTGAACATGTTGCTCAAGCTTGGGAGAGAATGAAAACTTTGGTAAAGAATTGCCCAACCCATGGACTGACTACTTGGATGATCATCCAAACCTTCTATGCAGGACTAAATTTTTCTTCGCGGAATTTATTGGATTCAGCTGCTGGAGGTACCTTTATGTCCATCACATTGGGGGCGGCTACAAAACTTCTTGATGATATGATGATAAATTACTCTGAATGGCACACGGAAAGAGCTCCACAAGGTAAGAAGGTAAATTCTGTTGAAGAAACCTCTTCCTTGAGTGATAAGATTGATGTGATTATGTCTATGCTTGTGAATGGTAGATCTAATGTAGATCCAAATAATGTTCCTTTAGCTTCATTGGTTGCTCAAGAAGAAAATGTTGATGTGAATTTCATTAAAAATAATAATTTCAACAACAATGCTTATAGGAACAACTCTGGTAATAACTATAGGCCATATCCTTCTGCTAATGGTAATGGTTATGGTAATTCTTATGGGAATTCTTACAACAATAATAGAAGTGTACCCTCTGGTCTTGAAGCCATGCTTAAAGAATTTATTAGTACACAAACTGCTTTTAACAAATCTGTTGAGGAAAAGCTTGATAAAATTGATACTATCGCTTCTAGAGTTGATAGGCTTGCCTCTGATGTTAATCTTTTAAAGTTGAAAGTTATGCCTAATAATGATCTTGATAATAAGATTACTACTACAGCAAATGCCATCCAAGTTAGAATTAATGAGAATATAAGATTAATGGCTGAGTTGCGTGCTAGGTGGGATAGAGAAGAAAATGAAAAACTAGCTAAAGAGAATAATGTAGCTAAAGTTTGGACTATTACCACCACTAGTAATGCTAATTCTTCACATGTTGCTGCACCTCCTACTATCAATGGTAAAATAATTGGTGTTGGCAATGTTTCTACTCCTAGTGCAAAGCGTACAAAACTGCCTGAAATTGCTAAAACTGCTGAAACTGCTTGTGATAAAACTGCTGAAATTTTTTCCAACCTTGGGAATAATGATCCCATTGCTGTAGCTCATAATGATTTAGATTTTGATGATTTCCACATCTCTGAAGTTATAAAGTTCTTGCAAAAACTTGCTAAAAGTCCTAATGCTAGTGCTATAAATTTAGCCTTTACAAAACATATTACAAATGCTCTCATAAAAGCTAGAGAAGAGAAACTAAAACTTGAAACTTCTATTCCTAGAAAGTTAGAAGATGGTTGGGAGCCCATCATTAAAATGAAATTCAATGACTTTGAATGTAATGCCTTATGTGATCTTGGTGCAAGTATTTCTGTTATGCCTAAAAAGATTTATGATATGCTTGACTTGCCACCATTAAAGAATTGTTATTTGGATGTTAATCTCGCCGATAATGTTAAAAAGAAACCTTTGGGGAGGATTGATAATGTGCATATTACGGTTAACAATAACCTTGTCCCCGTTGATTTTGTTGTCTTGGATATCGAATGCAATGCATCTTGTCCAATTGTGTTGGGAAGACCTTTTCTTCGAACTGTTGGTGCTGTTATTGATATGAGGGAAGGTAATATTAAATATCAATTTCCTCTCAAGAAAGGTATGGAACACTTCCCTAGAAAGAGAATGAAGTTGCCTTTTGATTCTATTATTAGAACAAGCTATGATGTTGATGCTTCTACTCTCGATGTTACTTGATTTGCACTTTCTGCGCCTAGCTGAAAGGCGTTAAAGAAAAGCGCTTATGGGAGACAACCCATGTTTTTACCTACAGCAATTTTTTGTTTTATTGAGTCTTGGAAGTTGTTTACTACTGTAGCAACCTCTCCTTATCATGTTTTTGTGCCAAGTAAAGTTTCTATGTCAAAGTTGATGTTATATTTGGGATCGCTGCACAGAAACAGCATTGCTGTCTGTCACGAATCTGGGCATAATTCTCTGTAGAAAATTCGAAAAAATCTGCCAATTTACGAGCGTGATCCTCAGATATGTACGCAACTTTCATTAGTTTTGAGTTTTTCCATTTGAGCAAGTCTGGTGCCATTTATAAATTCGTCTTTACGGACTGTTCTGTTTTTGACAGATTCTGCCTTTTATTTCGCATTGCCTCTTTTGCTATGTTGGATTTATTTCTTTGATCCATTAATGTCCAGTAGCATTATGCAATGTCCAGAAGTGAAAATAATGATTGTGTCACCTCTGAATGTGTGAATTATTAATGATGCACTAACCCTCTAATGAGTTTGCTTGAAGTTTGGTGTGAAGGAAGTTTTCAAGGGTCAAGAGAGGAGAATGATATACTAAGATCAAGAGGAGTGAAAGCTCTAAGCTTGGGGATGCCCCCGTGGTTCATCCCTGCATATTTTAAGAAGACTCAAGCGTCTAAGCTTGGGGATGCCCAAGGCATCCCCTTCTTCATCGACAACATCATCAGGTTCCTCCCCTGAAACTATATTTTTATTCAGTCACATCTGGTGTTCTTTACTTGGAGCGTCGGTTTGTTTTCGTTTTTGTTTTTGTTTGAATAAGATGGATCCTAGCATTCACTTTGTGGGAGAGAGACACGCTCCGCTGTTGCATATGGACACATGTGTCCTTAGGCTTTACTCATAATGTTCAAGGCGAAGTTTCTTCTTCGTTAATTTGTTATATGGTTGGAATTGGAAAATGCTACATGTAGTAATTCTAAAAATGTCTTGGATAATGTGATACTTGGCAATTGTTGTGCTCATGTTTAAGCTCTTGCATCATATGCTTTGCACCCATTAATGAAGAAATACATAGAGCTTGCTAAAATTTGATTTGCATATTTGGTTTCTCTAAGGTCTAGATAATATCTAGTATTGAGTTTTGAACAACAAGGAAGACAGTGTAGAGTCTTATAATGTTTACAATATGTCTTTTATGTGAGTTTTGCTGCACTTGTTCATCCTTGAGTTTGCTTCAAATAACCTTGCTAGCCTAAACCTTGTATCGAGAGGGAATACTTCTCATGCATCCAAAATCCTTGAGCCAACCACTATGCCATTTGTGTCCACCATACCTACCTACTACATGGTATTTACCCGCCATTCCAAAGTAAATTGCTTGAGTGCTACCTTTAAAATTCCATCATTCACCTTTGCAATATATAGCTCATGGGACAAAATAGCCTTAAAAACTATCGTAGTATTGAATATGTACTTATGCACTTTATATTTTATTAAGTTGCTTGTTGTGCGATAACCATGTTTCTGGGGAACGCCATCAACTATTGTTGAATATCATGTGAGTTGCTATGCATGTCCGTCTTGTCTGAAGGTCTATCATTTTAGTGGTTGGAGCATGCAAAATTGTTAGAGAAGAACATTGGGCCGCTAACTAAAGCCATGAATCATGGTGGAAGTTTCAGTTTTGGACATATATCCTCAATCTCATATGAGAATAATAACTTTGCTACATGCTTATGCATTAAAGAGGAGTCCATTATCTGTTGTCCATGTTGTCCCGGTATGGATGTCTAAGTTGAGAATAATCAAAAGCGAGAAATCCGAAATGCGAGCATTCTCCTTGGACCTTTGTACAGGCGGCATGGAGGTACCCCTTTGTGACACTTGGTTGAAACATGGCATGCGAAGACCCGGTAGTCCAAGTTAAGTAGGACGAGGTGCGGGCACTATTAGTATACTATGCGTGAGGCTTGCAACTTGTAAGATATAATTTACATAACTCATATGCTTTATTACTACCGTTGACAAAATTGTTTCATGTTTTCAAAATAAAAGCTCTAGCACAAATACAGCAATCGATGCTTTCCTCTGCGAAGGACCATTCTTTTACTTTTATTGTTGAGTCAGTTTACCTATCTCCTTCCACCTTAAGAAGCAAACACTTGTGTGAACTGTGCATTGATTCCTACATACTTGCATATTGCACTTGTTATATTACTTTATGTTGACAATATCCATGAGATATACATGTTACAAGTTGAAAGCAACCGCTGAAACTTAATCTTCTTATGTGTTGCTTCAACACCTTTACTTTGATTTATTGCTTTACGAGTTAACTCTTATGCAAGACTTATTGATGCTTGTCTTGAAGTACTATTCATGAAAAGTCTTTGCTATATGATTCAGTTGTTTACTCATGTCATTACCTTTGCTTTGATCGCTGCATTCATTACATATGTTTACAAATAGTATGATCAAGATTATGATGGCATGTCACTTCAGAAATTATCTTTGTTATCGTTTTACCTGCTCGGGACGAGCAGAACTAAGCTTGGGGATGCTGATACGTCTCCAACGTATCGATAATTTCTTATGTTCCATGCTACTTTATTGATGATACCTACATGTTTTATGCACATTATATGTCATATTTATGCATTTTCTGGAACTAACCTATTAACAAGATGCCGAAGAGCCAGTTGCTGTTTTCTGCTGTTTTTGGTTTCAGAAATCCTAGTAAAGAAATATTCTCGGAATTGGACGAAACTTTCGCCCAGGGTCCTATTTTTGCACGAAGCTTCCAGAAGACCGAAGACCTAACGAAGTGGGGCCACGAGGCGGCCAGGAGGGAGGCCGGCGCGGCCCAGGCCCCGCGCCGACCTGCCCCCTGGGCCCCTCGTGTGGCCCTCGCGTTGACCTTCCGCCTACTTAAAGCTCCCGTCGCGAAACCCCAGCCGAGAGCCACGATACGGAAAACCTTACAGAGACGCCGCCGCCGCGAATCCCATCTCGGGGGATTCGGAGATCGCCTCCGGCACCTGCCGGAGAGGGGATTCATCTCCCGGAGGACTCTTCATCGCCATGATCGCCTCCGGAGTGATGAGTGAGTAGTTCACCCCTGGACCATGGGTCCATAGCAGTAGCTAGATGGTCGTCTTCTCCTTGTTGTGCTTCATTGTTAGATCTTGTGAGCTGCCTAACATGATCAAGATCATCTATATGTAATTCTATATGTTGTGTTTGTCGGGATCCGATGGATAGAGAGTACTATGATTATGGTGATTATCAATCTATTGTTCATGTGTTGTTTATGATCTTGCATGCTCTCCGTTATTAGTAGAGGCTCTGGCCAAGTTTTTACTCTTAACTCCAAGAGGGAGTAATTATGCTCGATAGTGGGTTCATGCCTTCATTGATACCTGGGACAGTGACAGAAAGTTCTAAGGTTGTGATGTGCTGTTGCCACTAGGGATAAAACATTGATGCTATGTCTAAGGATGTAGTTATTGATTACATTACGCACAATACTTAATGCAATTGTCTGTTGCTTTGCAACTTAATACTGGAGGGGGTTCGGACGATAACCTGAAGGTGGACTTTTTAGGCATAGATGCAGTTGGATGGCGGTCTATGTTCTTTGTCGTAATGCCCGGATTAAATCTCACTATATTTATCATGTCATGTATATGCATTATTATGCCTTTCTCTATTTGTCAATTGCCCGACTGTAATTTGTTCACCCAACATGCTTTTATCTTATGGGAGAGACACCTCTAGTGAACTGTGGACCCCGGTCCTATTCTTTCCATAGCATACAATTTACTTGTTTTACTGTTTTCTTTGCAAACATCTTCCACTCGATACGTTTAATCCTTTGTTACAGCAAGCCGGTGAGATTGACAACCTCACTGTTTCGTTGGGGCAAAGTACTTTGGTTGTGTTGTGCAGGTTCCTAGTTGGCGCCGGAATCCCTGGTGTTGCGCCGCATCACATTTCGCGACCATCAACCTTCAACGTGCTTCTTGGCTCCTACTGGTTCGATTAAACCTTGGTTTCATACTGAGGGAAAACTTGCCGTTGTGCGCATCATACCTTCCTCTTGGGGTTCCCAACGGACGTGTACATCTACAAGTTAAGACAGCAACAATGGAAAGGCAAAGACACTACAATATTGTTTGGCAAAGAATTTGGAACTCATCATTTCGTCGTTATAACAAGATCATTGTAATGCGCACAATAAGCAAACAAAGAGTGCATGCCGCATACCAACAGCCAATATAACAGAGCATGTTAGAATGAAACAGCAGACTTACTACTGTCGAGTCCCATGCAAACCAACATGTTCAGGGAGTACAAAATTGGCATGAACAACATAGTAGCAGGCTATAAATTTTGTAACAACGACTGAGCAAGATGAAGTTATGATGGCTACATCTACAGAGCAGGGAATGTAAACCAAAAATAGAAGTTACGATGGCAAAAGCTAAAGAGGAGGGAATGTGAACCAACATGTGCCAAGTGCAATTACTTCACTTTGGCCGTGAACTAAATAATACTCCTGAACTTATAGTGAAGGGGATGCAAATCAAGATGTTTCGGGATATAAACTTGTAATGAGCAACACATGGAGGATAGTTAATGCTGGAGCTTAGGATGGACCAGATACAGAATATAGTGGGATCACCTGTGAACTTGTATAAGAGGGAATGCAAACCAATATGTTCAGCTTTCCATATGTGAGCGTCATGCCAAGTCAGAGAAACAAGTCAATAATGCAGCTTTTGAAGAACAAGATGGCACGCAAAATTATTATCTAGTAGTATGACAAGTTTATTTGTACTACAGGCTAGATAGCAGAGTGATAGCATGCCAAACTAAGTCCTTACTTTGTTAGCTTACAATGAACTAGATACAAAACAATGGCATCACCTGTAGTACAGGGAATGCAAGCCAACATGTTCATGGAGTAAAAAATTGGCACAAACAACATAGTAGCAGGCCATAATTTTTGTAACAACGACTGAGCAAGATAAAGTTATGATGGCTAGATCTACAGAGCAGGGAATGTAAACCAAATATAGAAGTTACGATGCCAAAAGCTATAGAGCAGGGAATGCGAACCAACATGTGCAATTACTTAAAATTGGCCATGAACTAAATAATAGCAGGATGTTACTATAATACCTACAGTATAATTTTTGTAACAACGACTGAGCAAGATAGAAGTTATGATGGCTACATCTACAGAGCAGGGAATGCAAACCAAAATGTTCAATCGCTTAAAGTTAGCAATGAAGTAGAAAATAGCAACGTGTTACGGTCATAGCTAGGAATGAACTAAAAGAGCTTCAGACAAACAAGCATCTGAACCCAGAACATGGCGCTAAAACAAGGGACTTACATTAGGAGAAGCACTCTGTGGGAGTCACAGCAGATCTTCCTGGGGTTGATAGATCCGGTGATGAAGTACGCTACATGTGCTACTTGGGGTTGGAGAGACGGCCATTACACTTCATGGTTACTCATCTCATCTGCAAAAACGTAACGGCGCGTCGTTAGCACAAACAGGTTCCCCCAAGATTAAACAAGAACTTGCAGGCAAGCAATAGAAAAGCGACAGTAGAAGAGTTTAGATCATGCACTGCGCCGGTGAAGCAGATCCGGTTCATGCACAGCGGTGTCGGTGAGCAAGATCCGATGCGGTGGACGACGGATCCGGCGAAGCGGCTCCGGCGGGGTGGACGATACCGCAGCTGAAGCGACTGCGGTAGACTGCTGGATGAGCATATGGTTTCGAGGTTCGGCGGGGATGATCCGGTCCGGTTGATGACGGCGTCGATGAAGCGGCTCCGGCAGGCAGCCGGATGACGAGGATCGCGAGGGCTCGGGTAGGCCAGGGAAGTCCGGCGGGGATGTTCCGGTGCGGTGGTCGTGGAGGTGGTAGAGAGAGGGACTTGAGAAGTTCCGGTGGGTGGTCTCAGATGAGAGACTGAAGGAAATGTATTTTTTTTGGGAGGGTTTCCGGGCTAGGGAGGTGGTGATCGAAAAAATGACGGGCAAACCCCTCACCAACCGACTTTGCTGTCATCTCCACAGGGGTAGAATGGGAATTTGGAAGCGTGTGAAATTTTTGTATTTTGTGGGCGGGAAGTTTTGCCGCTATGAGATTTTGAATTTCGCTAAGGTACAAGTATAATGATAAAAAATTGTGACACCGTACTAGTACCTCTGTTCATGGCCGAGTGCAAAATCAAATCATCATCACGTTGAATATAGGTCACTACCATGATCATGATCTATCTTCTTAATCCCATTCAAAAATGCGTTTGAAATATTTCAGGATTGGTGGGAGATTTTGCCGCCCGACAGAGATTAAATTAAACCACACGTTCGACAATTCAAACTTGAGACCTTGGCTATGATACCATTTAAGTTCGAACTGATTCAAAAAAGGCTAGGCAATTAATTTATATAACATCCACAGGAACAACTACCAAGTTGATCCCAACCGCAGATAAATGCATCCACCAACAAAAGTCTGAACGGTGCCTTAATCTAAGGAAACATTTCACAAGACCAATGTACTCACTATGTTAGTGTTCATCTCCAATTATCTATGGCATTTTCTTAGTCTTTGGGAGATTATAACGAACTTGATTGGCCTCGTGCAGTAGGGCATCACATGCTTCTAATCTCGATCTCAACATGTCAACTTTTGTTCTTAGCATAGCTGTTGCAACTCGTTCTACTTGGAGTTGTTCCTCCAAAACTTGAGCAGAGAAAGACTTGGACTTGGGCTTCAAAACCCAGCATTTCGCAGGAAAGAGTTTTTGGTGATATCTTTATCTTTCCCGGGTTTTGCCATCTCAAATTTCATATTAGCCAGACAAGTTTTGAGTTGTGTAAAAAGAAAAGTTATTACAGAGAAAAATGCAGATGGTAGATTTAATGTGTACGAACTACTTTTAATCATACAAGTTGACATGCCTGACTATAATAAGGACCATCTATCTTGCTAGCAGGCATAATTATTAATGGGCTACCATGTACGGGAACCGTATCCTCTAACGTGAAGGAGCTAAGTCAGGAAAAATAAAGAAGCAAAGTCAGGCTTCTGTAGCATAAGTACAAGGTTATGCACTGTCTTTAACTAATAAAGGTGATTACTGTAGATGTTTAAAAACTAAACTAAATTTTATTACACCATAATTTTCTCTGCATGTAATTACTTCAAATGCAAGACACAAGTTTGTATTGTGCAAATTAATTTAAATTATTTGGATTTTAGACATATGGTTTGGGGGAAGGAAAGTTAGAGTACTGTAGCTTCTCTAACTTTTCACCTTCAAGTTAGAGTACTGTAGCTTCTCTAACTTTTCACCCATGTACGTAGTCCTTCCAAGAAACAGCCGTTATTGCATTACGAGCAGAAAACAGTTCACACGTGCGCTCAGATTCAAATTTTCAGCATGCAGTCGATTTATGGTTTAATTGAAGTACACATCAGGATATTATTTCACACAAAATACAGCAGCCACATGGAACATATCTAATTTTAGTACAACAACAAAATTTGCAATTATTACAGACCACGAAATTTTGAACGAAATTTTGAGCAGTAATTAGTTACAGCATTGGCATCAGCAGTCCACTTGACTGAACAACAGAATCAAAGTTTATTTAGACACCTTCAATTCCCAGACACATCACAACTGGCTTACCATGACAAGTGCATAGGAGATTCTTTAGAACATTTTCTGTCAAAGTTTGCCTATTTTTCAATTCATGTATCTCTTGGCGTGTCTTGGCAATTAATTCATCAGCATCTTTGTTTTCCCGCCCAAATATATCAACTGCCTCTTGGAGTGCATCCCCGAAATCTCTTTGTGCCGGATTAAGTTGACCAATAGATACCATGGGCCTATGCGAGCAATATGCACTCTCACTGCTGCTTTGTGAAACATCAATACTTGAGGCATTGGCCCTTGCTTCTGGCATTGTAGCTTTATTTGAAGCCTGAAATTTAGATAAAACAAGTTACAACATCATATGATGCAATAAAAGACCTCCAATTTCAAGAACATCATTGAGCTGATATAACACAACAAGCAATCAAAAATAGAGCCTCGTACATCTATTTCTTCTGGAATGGTTGGTGTACCGGACTCAGTGGACCAATGAGAGCACGTGCCACTGTCACTGTTGCTCTGTGAAATGACCGCAACACTTGATAAATGGGTTGTCCCTACTGACATTACAGCTTTGTTTGCAGGCTGAAACTAAGACAAAACAAGTTAAAATGCAATACAATACAAGGCAAACAAACAGCATTGTTGACATAATTTTGAAAGAACCATGGGCAGATACAACAAAGAAACCAGTTAAGCCACATGCCTCTTAGAACAAACCAAACTAGATCATGGCGATGATGTATACAATGAACCAAGCAACTAGACATCATGTGCCCAATAACGAAGCCAGGTCACTGCACAGAAGAAATCTAGCAAATAGCCAAATACAGTCAAAAGATGTGCATGTTGGATTTGATACTATTAGGAAAATAATGTATGATTGATTTAAGCATGACTCAGATAGTGCCTTCGACATCGCAGAAGGTCAATGCAACAATTAATTGTATGGCTTGTATGAAGTGCCATAACATTTAAATTAAGCATAACGAGGCATTGCTTAATCTGAGAACTGAGTGCTAGCTCAGTGGCAAGGCTTGCGAGTGCGCAGCCAGCCCACCCGGGTTCGAGTCCCAACAGGACCGAATTAAACGGGGTGTTATCTAGCGCGTATAAATTCGCTGCTAGAGAGGTCTCATCATCTATCTCACAACGTATAGACAAGGGAGGGAATCTTCCTACGTTGGTCAACGTTTAGGCAATGCTTAATCTTGAATTCATGATCAAACTCAAACAAAAAAGGGCATATAACAAGTAGCACCATGTGCATCATGTATAATAGATTACTAGAAACTGAATGAAGCAATTGAACATGGAGCGTATTATATAAACAGCCAGATCATTTGAATATGGATATACCACATCATGTCAATGGGACTCAGAAAAACAAAGCTAGACATTTAAACAAGTAATATAACTATTTTTTCACCATGTTTCAAGTAGAATAGGAAGCTAGGTTAGGAATAAAGCAATCATGTTTCAAGTAGAATAGGAAGCTAGGTTAGGAATAAAGCAATAAAAAAACACAAAGTGCATCATTTCAGCTAGGATCATTTCTATCAAACTTCATGCACTAGCCATGGAACAACAGGCAAACTCAATGAAGCAACAGGCAAAAAATTAACATAATAGAATTTCAGGACTTGTATTAACATAGCCAAATCATGTAACTTATACCCAGGCATGCCGGATGCCAGATGGGTCAAAGGCAGTGTGCAATGTTCCATATGGTCATTGTTTATATTTTATTAGATTCCATTAGGCAACTTAGGTAGTGCAACATACAGAAAATGATGCAATTGAACTATGCACAGGAGGTAAATTAACATTCCAAAAAAAACAGGGAACTTACGTGAGCTTTTTTTTGAGTCACACGGACCTCATCGGGTACTTGGACAGAAGAACCTGGTGCCTCACTGTTTCTCCTCTGCATGAAGGAGAGGCCAATTGTAAACAGAAACAGGTCCAAGATATAGAAGTTTGCATTAAGCAATATACAAAAAACAGCAGGTACTTACATGATTATAGGCGAGCTTTACTCTACGTTTATGAGTGTAAGATGTGCCTGCTGCACGTGTAATAATAACAAACAGTTACGAGTCACGGCTTTGCTATAATTAAATTGACACCAAATAGTAGTAGAAGCATTATGACGTGCATAAACATGTAATACAGGATCGCAGAAAGATATCAAACATGATGTAACTAGAGCAGTAGCCTACGGCCAAATAGTGAGAAATTGTAATCGTGTCAATTGTGGACTTGTATAGCCTACCCCAACTTGTTTGGGAATAAAGGCTTTGTTGTTGTTGTTGTTGTCAATCGTGGACATGTAGAGCATTCAACGGCTCATGATTGGTGGCTCATATTTTGTAGAGTTTCAGCGAATGGGTGGGTTAGGTTACTCAGACCACCACACTGTGTATTTATATCATCTGAGTTAGGGTTACAATACTACTGGACATGGGCCTCTATGGGCCTCACACTGGATACAATATTACTACAGCGCTACTACTAAACTCACTCATGGTCCAACACACCCCCTCAAGATGATCATGGGTAAACAACCATGGCCATCTTGCAACAACAACATGACACATATGACAACTACCAGTAATGAACATTCAGCATAACTCCTAGGATACATGACAGCATTGCACTTTCCATCATCTTGTCATCTCGATTCATCTCTTCATCAGCAGCGAAGATATCCAGCTTCAACCATCTGGGATACGCACAACTCCTAACCATACACGTCCTCAACAACCCCGGCTGCCTCACCACACAAGTTCCGCAGAACCATCCACACTCGCCTCAATGTCCTCAGCCTCTCTTCTCCACTCTGCCCGGCCACCTCTTCCGTCTCTCCCACAAACCCCCAGCCAACTCCTGCCTCAACCATCCACTCCTCAAGCACCCATGCCTATCCCCCGGTCAGGCCTCAACCAGTCTCACCTCAGGCACGCATGCCTTTCCCCTGGACATATCCACAACCATCACCATCACCACTAAACCGCAGCCTCATCAACTCCATCACGACTCAACCGCAGCCTCATCAACTCCATCACCACATATCCTCACAGCCTCACATCTCCATTTTCTCCTCACTTCCACTCGGATGGCGCCTCGTCTGCGCGCCCTGGCCAACCTGGCGTACCGCACCTGGCCACATCGACCGGCTCGCGCTGGTCAACGTCCAGCACCAACCTCCGGCTCCGCCCTGCGCTCAAAGGCTCGCCCCACTCCGCACGCCTCCAACTTCTGCCCCTCACACGGATCCAGATCTCTCTGCCACGGATTCACTTCCTCTTCTCTCCTTTCTAAACCAAAACGATCTTCACCCTCTTCTTTCTCCCCGCGCGAGCAGCCGCCGATCTCACACAGCTCACATCGCTGTGTGTGATAGCCGCAACCGACGCAGAGCACCTGATGCGGCCTCCCGCCGCCTGGATTTCTACATCTCAACGGTGGGTTTTGTGATCAAAGGAAGAACTTGTTTGGTACTGTTTGTGGCGGCTAGCAGGAAGGAAACCTAGGCTCTGATACCATGTAGAGTTTCAGCGAATGGGTGGGTTTGGTCACGGAAAAACATACTTATGCGTCGTGTTTAAACCTAAAGGATGAGGTGGTTATCAACGAAAGCACTTGTAAGTTAGAAATATAGCACGAATTCAGAAATACAGTCAGCTGCAATACTCCTAACAGAACAAAACGCGCAGGGATGTCTGGTTACCTATTTCTGGGCGGCGTTTAGACGTGTTCCGCGTTCTTACGGGTGACGTGGAGGTCGGCGAGGGGACTGCTGTTGCGGTGGGTGCCGGGGAAGCAGATCTTGGGGGGTCGGAGAAGGACATGCTGGGCGGTCGATGAAGTGTTCAGCGCGCCGGCCGAACTAGAAGGTCGGTGAAGCAGATGATGTGCAGTGCACGGTGGCGTCGGTGTCGGCGAAGCTGGTCAGGTGCGGTGGTCGATAGAGTCGGCGAACGAGATACGGTGCGGTGGACGCCGGAGTAGGTGCGGATCAAGCGGATAGGGCAGCCTCGGGGTTTGAAGCCGTGGCAGCTTGAACGGCGAAGTGCGGCGGCCGGGAAGATCTGGAGGTAGGCAAGAGGGGCGGTTTCTCTGAGGGCTTGCGGGCGAAACTAGGGCGAAGCTGGGCGATAGAGGAGTAGAAGGGAATTTCGCAGTCCTTCTTTTGAGGAAAAAAATATTCGCAGATCTGAAACTTTGCGGCGCGAGATATTTGGGCGTTGGCGGGGAATTTTACCGCTCGATGATATTAAATTTTGGCTGCAGTAGGTTTTTTTTTAGAGTATGTAATAATAATAAATAGTAGGCCCTACTAGTACTGTACGTCTGTTCAGGAATCCAAGGGGGTAGAGGTATAGATATATAGACAATATAGAGATATAAGAAATGGCGGGGGCTAGCGGAAATGCACTTTGCCTCATAGGAGCATATGCTCCCATTATGTGAATCCATATTTCAAAGTGTCAAAAAATTCTAAACTAAAATTTTACATGTATATCTAGACATTTTATGTTGGTACACAAGTTTTCTCACAAAAAAATTATGTGGCTCCTATAAAAAAGACAAATTTTGATGTTGTAACACGACTACGTACAGTATATTTTTTGCCTTTTTTTACACGCCACACAAAATGTCGTTTTTCCACGAAAACTTGTGAACGAACATATGATGTCACAATGTATACCAAAAAAATTAACATTTATATAATTTTTTTAATCATTTTCTATAATTGGTGCATATGCACGCGTGTGCCAAAACGCCACCTCCGCAGGCTAGGAGTTTCTAAACTTCTTATGGCACATCAAATAAAATGTTGTTCAAACAATAATAATAATGTGCTTATGATTGTTACTCCCTTCCACCATGAATAAAGTCCACATCGGTTTCGTGTCAAACTTTGACTCGAGATTTAGGTACCCACATGATAGTGCTAGTATCATAGCTAGTATCATACACATTGGTCCCACAAAAATGTTGATGTGGCAGCTAATTAAGTAGGAGAGAGGAGATTAGTGTAACATAGGTAGATACTGTATCATAGCGCAAACAACGAGAAAACTTAATGCTAAACAAATCTTGTACACAAATTTGCATTGAGATTCTAAAAAATAATAAATGTAGCATTACTATGATACTACTCCATGATACTACCCACTATAGAAATAGTATGACCAGCCTAATTTTATGACATCCGCAAAATATACCATTGGAAAGTTCATCGAAACAAGCATCCGATGATATAGTTTTGAATGACATGCAACTCATAATTGGCGGGCCCAAGTATTAGTCTAAGTTTGCCTCTGAAAACAAATTGGCATTGTACTCTAGGACAAAGGGAGACTACTCGCAATGGCAATATCATAAGTAGTATCATGCACTACATGCATGCAAAATGTTGATGTGTCATATCAGTTAATGATGAAAGAGACGATAGTGGTATCATAGGTAGATATCGTATCATATCATGTAGAACTAGAAAAATTACTGCCAAACAAATCTTGTACACACTTTTGTATTGAGATTCTACAAATCCCTAAATACATGTAACATATTATACTACTACATGATGATACTATGGACTGTGAAAATAATATCGTACATTAGTATCATATGTATGATACTATTATATGATACTCCCCATTGTGACTAGTCTAATAATAACAATAGTACTCAAATTTGTCTTGTCCCTCGGGTGTTTAGAAGTATATGTTCGGTCCCTCACGTATTTAAGAATTATGTTTGGCCCCTCAACTCTAATGTGGTCAAAATTGAGCACTTGAACACTTAGTTAGGTCTAGCAATGATAAAAACTTGATTGGTCTGTTTATTATTTGTTATGTGGCACGGCGGCAAAGCATTTTGCTAAATCTCAAGCACACATAGTTGGGGTCCATTAGAGGGACTAATTAAATCAAAGTACAATGGATTATAAAAGCAGGTTTTATCATTGATTAGCTTTGCAACGGCCTATCAACTGTAAGTGTTGCATGTGTTCTAAAGAACTATGTTCATCGTCACAGATCAAGAGGAGTACGCAGTGGAGGACGCACAAAACAACCGTAGGCCAGGTGGGCACACCTTACTAATTTTCTTTTTTCCACTTTATATGTGATAATTTTTTACATAATTAATTAACTAAAACATTTTAAAATAGGGTGGGCCATTCAACCCAAACACCATGTTGCGTACGTCGCTGAGGGTAAGGGGTTTCATCTTCGTTCTATGGTATGAGTATGTAATGCGCGTGATACTCATCGAAGACAATATATATAGCAGACATCACATCAGATGAGCCTATGGATAAAAATGGGCCAAATCATATCTACTAGTGCACAAATGAAGTTAAAAATAGGTCAACCTTCATTAAACCGATACTACTTAAAAGACCATTGTTTGACCTAAGTAAGCGTATATATGAGGTCAGTAATACTAGTCACAATGCATAGTATCATATATAAAAGTATGGTGTGTATGATACAATTAATACTACATGTTACTATGTCAACGATGCATGGTATCATGTACTAGTATCATAATCTTCTTATATTAATTGATTTGTAGAATCTCAATGCAGATCTATGTACAAGATTATTTAACATTAAATTTTCTAGTACTACGTGCTATGATACGGTATCTACCTATGATATTATAATCCTCTCTCTCATCTTTAATTGCAGTGCCACATCAGCTTTTTTGCAAGCATGAGATGCATGATAGTGTACTACCTATGATACTCCCATTGTGGGTAGTCTAAGGGGGCAATGTAAGACCTAATTAAGTGTTTGAGGTTAGTTATGGACCGCTGTTATACCTAATTGTGTTTGAGGTTAGTTAGGGACCTTATTATACATAATTAAGTGTTAGAGGTGAGTTCAAATAATAATATATAGTTGGGGTCTAAAGTTCACCAACGTATGCAACACACGAGCTGCCAAATGTGTACTTAATTAACCCTATTAGGAAAACACAAGATTATCTCATTCAACAAAATATTAGGAAAGTGTATCACAATTGTATTTATCCCTTATCTCTCTCATGTTAACCGAGACAAGAGTTCGTTCTAGGTCAGCTCTACGACAATTAGCGTCGCAAGGGTGGTAACATAGGTGTGCAGTTGCGAAAGTTTTTTCCCAAGTTATCGACTTCCTCAATCCACACTTAATATTTGTGCATGCGGGCCTAAGTATATGGTACTACTTAGTTCTATTCCTAGTATATATGTTGGGTGACTTAGAAAAATCATACTTCGTACATGATTCCTTCGAAAATCCTTTAGGGCTTCTTTGATTCATATTAGGTTGGTATAAGATAATAGGATTTAGATCTTATAGGAATATTTCCTACACTAGTAGTTTGATTCATATGAACATATCCAATAGGAAATAATCCTATAGGAATCATCAAGTAGTGCAAATCCTAGTATAGGATTAAATATTTGGTCCTACCTCATGGAAAAATTCATTTGGCGCAATCAAACGCAACTCATCTTATTATAGGATTTAACTACACATGTCATCCCAAATCCCAATCCTACATTCCTACTCCTATGATTTCCCTATCCTGTGAATGAAAGGAGCCCTTAAAATCAAACTATCCCGCACCTCGTCGATTCGTATAAAACCGACTCTAGCCAACAACTCTTCGCCCGACCTTTCTTCTTCACCATCAGGCCACCACACACTGTCATTTTCCATTGCAACGCATTTAGGGTGTGTTCGGTTCCAGAACCAAGTGGAATGGAATGGAACCGTTCCGCACCTAGAGCCCATTCTTGTGTTCGGTTGTGGAATGGAACGGAACCGAGTGGTTCCTCGAAAGGGAATATTCTCCCCATATGCAGAATGCACCCATTCCACCGAATCGGTGGAATGTGGTGGAACGGCTGTTACTTAGCCGCTATTAATTACAAAGCACTTCACTAATCCAACCAAAAAAATTATTAGTTGTTGTTAATTATGATTTTGAGATTAAAAAGGCCACTATTAATTACGATATTTAGACAAAAGATTAAACTTTAACTTCATTCCGTTCTACTCTCCAAATTCCCCGACCATACAAAAAATAACATT
This sequence comes from Lolium multiflorum, assembly GCA_030979885.1. Lineage (NCBI taxonomy): Eukaryota > Viridiplantae > Streptophyta > Magnoliopsida > Poales > Poaceae > Lolium > Lolium multiflorum. The sequence goes on from CM061748.1 coordinate 45,965,285, forward strand.
AATTACGATTTTAAGATTAAAAAGGCCATTAGGCGTTGTTAATTACGATTTTAAGATTTAAAAGGCTATTTGCCATTGTTAATTACGATTCTTAGACAAAAGTTTAGTTTAACCACATTCCGTTCTGCTCTCCAATTCCTCCAACCGAACAAAAAACAGTACCATTCTATACCTCCTATTTTGTCCAAACCGAACGCGGGGATGGAACCATTCCATTCCTCTGGAAAGGAACCATTCCTTACTAAAATCTTCTTGTGCCACCTCCCAGTTTAAAGGCCTACTCGCATAACCCTACAGCTCTGCACTCGCGTGGGCAACCGAACACACCTACATCATCAATGCCCCGCGTACTTATCCGCACCGCCTACAGCTCTGCACTCCTATGACCTATCCATGGCTGGGCAGTCAAAAAAAGCTGCGTCACCTGGGAAATCAACAAGCCACGCAAGCAAGTCGCAAGCATCATAAATTCCGAATCAATGCCTAGCTACAGTCTACCTGGCCTCCTCCCAACTCATTGTCCTTGAGGCCTTAACAAAGCCTTCTAAAAGGGTTTTATCAAAATATTCCATATGGATTAGTAAAAAAACGCACCTGCTAAAGATTCATATATGCCCATAGGTTAAATCCTAGGTTTGACCATGATTTAAACAAGTTTAAAACATGAATATGAAAATTAAGCATGTATCCTTCGTAGTCACTCCAAAATGAAGCTCTTGAGAGGGTTTTTGAAATTTCCATGTTTGAAACCAAAAAACCACGTACTTCTCTTCATGCTTGACTTCATAAGACAGAGTTTGGGGTTAGGGGTAGCTTGATACATGATTTTTCTCGTTTGAATATGTCTAGACCTTGTTATCAACTTAATTGAATGCTTACTATATATATGACATAAGAAGACTATGTGCATTGGTTTTTCATTTTATTGTTTTTTTAATTTTATGCCCATTTGAATCTTGGTCAAATCCTAAGTTTGACCATGATTTAAACAAGTTGAAAACATGAATATGAAAAATTAAGCATATATCCTTCTTAGTCACTCCAAAATGAAGCTCTTGGGAGGGTTTTTGAAATTTCCATGTTTTAAACCAAAAACCACATATCTTCATGCTTGACTTCATGAGATAGAGTTTAGGGTTAGGGGTAGATACATGATTTCTCTGGTTTGAATATATCTAGACCTTGTTTATCAACTTAATTGAATGCTTACTAATGTGACATAAGAAGACTATGTGCCTTGATTTTCCATTTTTTTGTTTTTTTTGAATTTTTATGCCCATTTGAATCTTGGTCAAATCCTAGGTTTGACCATGATTTAAACAAGTTTAATAAAACATGAATAGGAAAAATTAAGCATATATCCTTCTTAGTCACTCCAAAATGTAGATCTTGGTAGGGTTTTTAAAATTTCCATGTTTGAAACCAAAAACCACGACTTCTCTTCATGCATGCTTGACTTCATAAGACAGAGTTTAGGGCTAGGGTAGCTAGATACATGATGTTTCTGGTTTGAATATGTCTAGACCTTGTTTATCAACTTAATTGAATGCTTACTATATGACATAAGAAGACTACGTGCCTTGGTTTTTCATTTATTTTCATTTATTTTGAATTTTTATGCCCATTTGAATCTTGGTCAAATCCTAGGTTTGACCATGATTTAAACTAGTTTAAAACATAAATATGAAAAATTAAGTATCTATCCTTCTTAGCCACTCCAAAATGAAGCTCTTGGGAGGGTTTTTGAAATTTCCATGATTGAAACCAAAAACCACTTCTCTTCATGCTTGACTTCATAAGTCAGGGTTTAGGGATATATATATAGGGGGTACATACATGATTTTTCTGGTTGGAATATGTCTAGAACTTGTTTTTCAACTTGAGCTTATCTAGAGCTTGTTTTTAAATTTTTTATACCCATTTGATTCTTCGTCAAATCCTAGGTTTGTTGACCTAGATTTGAACAAGTTTAAAACATGAATATGAAAAGGTAAGCATGTATGCTTCTTAATTAGTCACTCCAAAATGAAGCTCTTGGGAGGGTTTTTGAAATTTCCATGATTTAAACCAAAAACCACTTCTCTTCGTGCTTGACTTCATAAGTTAGGGTTTAGGGATATATAGGGGGTAGATACATCATGATTTTTCTGGTTTGAATATGTCTAGAGCTTGTTTATCAACTTAATTGAATGCTTACTATATGACATAAGAAGACTATGTGCCTTGATATTTCATTTTTTTAAAATTATGCCCTTTTGAATATTGGTCAAAACCTAGGTTTGACAAAGATTTAAAAAAGATTAAAACATGAAAATGAAAAAGTAAGCCTTGATCCTTCTTATTAACTCCAAAATGAAGGTTTTTGGGAGGGTTTTTGAAATATCCATGTTTGAAACCCAAAACCACTTCTCTTCGTGCAGAGTTTAGGGTTAGGGGTAGCTAGACACCTGAATTTTCTGGTTTGATATGTCTAGACCTTGTTTATCAACTTAATTGAATGCTTACTATATGACATAAGAAGACTATGTGCCTTGATTTTACATTTTTTTAAATTATGCCCATTTGAATCTTGGTCAAATCCTAGGTTTGACCATGATTTAAACAAGTTTGTTTATCAACTTGAATGCTTGCTATATGACATCAGAAGACTATGTGTTTGGTTTTTGTTTTTTGAATTTGTTATGCCCATTTGAATCTTAGTCAAATCCTAGGTTTGAATATATATGTCTAGACCTTGTATATCAACTTGAATGCTTACTATACATATGACATAAGAATGTTATGTGCTTTGGTTTTTCATTCTTTTCATTTTTTCTGAATTTTTAGGGCCATTTGAATCTTGGTCAAATCCTTGGTTTGACCAAGATTTAAACAAATTTAAAACATGAAAATGAAAAGGGAAGTCTGTATCCTTCTTAGTCACTCTAAAATGAAGCTTTTGGGATGTTCTTTAAATTTCAATGTTTGAAACCCAAAACGACTTCCCTTCATGCTAGACTTCATAAGATCGACAGGGGGTAGATACATGATTTGTCTGGTTTGGATATATCTAGACCTTGTTTATCAACTTGATTGCTTACGATATGACATAAGAAGACTATGTGATTTGGTTTTTCATTTTTCTGATTTTTTTGAATTTTGTGCCCACCCATTTGTATCTTCGTCAAATCCTAGGTTTGACCAAGATAATTTAAACAAGTTTAAAACATGAAAATGTAAAGGGAAGCATGTATCCTTCTTAGTCACTCTAAAATGAAGCTTTTGGGAGGTTTTTGAAATTTCGATGTTTGAAACCCAAAACCACTTCTCTTCACACGCTTGACTTCATAAGACAGAGTTTAGGGGTTAGGGGTATAGATACATGATTTGTCTGGTTTGAATATGTCTAGACCTTGTTTATCAACTTGAATGCTTACTATATGACATAAGAAGACTATGTGATTTGGTTTTTCATTTTTCTGTTTTTTAATTATTTTTCTGCCCATTTGAATCTTGGTCAAATCCTAGGTTTGAACAAGATTTAGACAAGTTTAACACGTGAAATTAAACGAATAAGTAAGCATTGATCCTTCTTAGTCACTCCAAAATGTACCAATTGATAGTGTTAACTTTGCTTCATGGAAAAAATAATGTCATGTAAATGAGTTAACTTGGATTTCCTACCCTTGAATCCATAGGAAACTTTGTTCTAATGCACTATTATAATCAACCGAGTTTTTACACCAACAGGTCTGTCACTTACGTGTGGTGCCCACGCGTGAGGTCCCACACTTGAGTGAGCACAAGTCACGTGCAATAGGTACGCCAACTCCCAGCCATCTTCTTTGTCAAGAGAAGACGCATCAGGATGCGTATTGGAAGTCTGTGGGTCCTTCTGGATCCTTCGGTTGTCCCTCTCACAAAAAAACAAATCTCTCTCATTCTCGGCCTCGCTCGACTCGCTCGCTCGCTCGCACCTCCTGCGCACTGACAAACCCTGCACAACAGTCAACATCATCATCATCACCCGAAAAAGGGAAGACACCATAATGCTCTGCCTTTTTTCTCTCCTTCCGAGTGATCCCTCTTCCTCCGAGTTTCACTCGACGGGCAAACGCACATCTGCAGCATAGTAATAATAAAAAGGTAGAAAAATCGATATACGAATCTATAATTAAATAGGTTAAACTAGGGTTTTGCCCTGTACTACAGATCAAGGTTCAAAAAAATCCAACTACGGGGTTCGAACAACACGATTCTAATCCAAGAACTTTTTCGACCTCATCCAAGTGGCCTCAAACTATAGGGTTAGCATCTAGTGCAGTATGTGTGAAAATGTATGCACTATGTGTGCTATAACTTGTATGTCTTTCAAATTTGAACCAACTTTGAATAAGTTTGAAATATTTGAAATGGGGCTTTTGGCTTAAACGTTTGAAACTCAAAACGATTCTCTTCATGCTAGACTTCATAAGACCGAGTTTAGGGTTAGGGGTAGATACATGATTTGTCTGGTTTGAATATGTCTAAACCTTGTTTATCAACTTTAATGCTAACTTCTCAGTCACTCTAAAATGAAGTTTTTGGAGGTTTTTGAAATTTCCATCTTTGAAACCCAAAACCACTTCTCTTCATGCTTGACTTCATAAGAAAAAGTTTAGGGTTAGGGGGTATAGATACATGATTTGTATGGTTTGAATATGTCCAAACCTTGTTTATCAACTTGAATATGCTTACTATATGACATAAGAAGACTATGTACTTTGGTTTTTAATTTTTCTGACTTTTTTAATTTTCTGCGCATTTGAATCATATCTTGGTCAAATCCTAGGTTTCACCAAGATTTAGACAAGTTTAACACGTGAAAACGAGTAAGTAAGCATGGATCCTTCTTAGTCACTCTAAAATGAAGCTTTTGGGATGTTCTTGAAATTTCCATGTTTGAAACCCAAAACCACTTCTCTTCATGATTGACTTCCATAAGATCGACAGATCAGTTTAGGGTTAGGGGTAGATATATACATGATTTTTTGGTTTGAATATGTCTAGACCTTGTTTATCAACTTGAATGCTTACTATACATATGACATAAGAATGCTATGTGCTTTGGTTTTTCATTCTCTTTTTGATTTTTTTCTAAATTTTTAGGCCCATTTGAATCTTGGTCAAATCCTTGGTTTGACCAAGATTTAAACAAGTTTAAAACATGAAAATGAAAAGGGAAGTCAGTATCCTTCGTAGTCACTCTAAAATGGAGAAGCTTTTGGGATGTTCTTGTAATTTCTATGTTTGAAACCGAAAACGAGTTCCCTTCACATGCTAGTAGACTAGCTTCATAAGATCGACAGGCCGGGGGTAGATACATGATTTGTCTGGTTTGGATATATCTAGACCTTGTTTATCAACTTTAATGCTTACTATATGACATATATAAGAAAACTATTGCTTTGGTTTTTCCTTTTTCTGTTTTTTTTTAATTTTGATGCCCATTTGAATCATGTCGAATCCTAGGTTTGACCAAGATAATTTAAACAAGTTTAAAACATGAAAATGAAAAGGGAAGCATGTATCCTTCTTAGTCACTCTAAAATGAAGCTTTTGGGAGGTTTTTGAAATTTCGATGTTTGAAACCCAAAACCACTTCTCTTCACATGCTTGACTTCATAAGACAGAGTTTAGGGGTTAGGGGTAGATACATGATTTGTCTGGTTGAATATGTCTAGACCTTGTTTATCAACTTTAATGCTTACTATATGACATAAGAAAACTATTGCTTTGGTTTTTCTTTTTCTGATTTTTTTGAATTTTGATGCCCATTTGAATCTTGTCAAATTCTAGGTTTGACCAAGATTTAAACAAGTTTAAAACATGAAAATGAAAAGGGAAGCATGTAACCTTCTCAGTCACTCTAAAATGAAGTTTTTGGGAGGTTTTTGATATTTCCATGTTTGAAACCCGAAACCACTTCTCTTCATGCTTGACTTCATAAGACAGAGTTTAGGGTTAGGGGTAGATACATGATTTGTGTATGGGTTGAATATGTCCAAACCTTGTTTATCAACTTGAATATGCTTATGTGCTTTGGTTTTTTATTTTTCTGATTTTTTTGAATTTTATGCCCATAAATCTTGGTCAAATCCTAGGTTTGACCAGGATTTAAACAAGTTTAAAACATGAAATGAAAAGATAAGCCTGGATCCTTCTTAGTCACTCTAAAATGAAGCTTTTGGGAGGTTCTTGAAATTTCCATATTTGAAACCCAAAACCACTTCTCTACATGATTGACTTCATAAGACATAGTTTAATTAGAGTTTTAGGGGTAGATATATACATGATTTTTCTGGTTTGAATATATATGTCTAGACCTTGTTTATCAACTTGAATGCTTACTATACATATGACATAAGAATGCTATATATGTGCTTTGGTTTTTCATTCTTTTGATTTTTTTCTGAATTTTTAGGGCCATTTGAATCTTGCATGGTTAAACTTGGGTTTTGCCCAGTTCTAAAGATCAAGGGTTCAAAAAAATCCAACTACGGGGTTCGAACAACACGATTCTAATCCAAGAATTTTTTCGACCTCATCCAAATGGCCTCAAACTATAGGGTTAGCATCTAGTGCAGTATGTGTGAAAATGTATGCACTATGTGTGCTATAACTTGTATGTCTTTCAAATTAAGTTGATAAACAAGGTCTAGACATATTCAAACCAGAATATTATACTGCATTAGTACAAAAAGTTTCCTATGGATTCATCAAGGGTAGTAAAGCCAAGTTAACTCATTGTCATGACTAAGAAGGATCCATGCTTACTTTTTCATTTTCATGTTTTAAACTTGTTTAAATCTTGGTCAAACCTAGGATTTGACCAAGATTCAAATGGTCATAAAAAATCAAACAAAATCAAGAAAATCAAAAACCAAACCACATAGTCTTCTTATGTAATATACTAAGCATTCAAGTTGATCAACGAAGTCTAGACATATTCAAACCAGAAAAATCATGTATCTACCCCCTAACCCTAAACGTTGTCTTATGAAGTCAAGCATGAAGAGAAGAAGTGGTTTTGGGTTTCAAACATGGAAATTTCAAAAACCCACCCAAAAGCTTCATTTTGGAGTGACTAAGAAGGATCCAAGCTTACTTTTTCATTTTCATGTTTCAAACTTGTTTAAATCTTTGTCAAACCTAGGATTTGACCAAGATTCAAATGGGCATAAAAATTCAAAAAAGAAATCAAAAAAATGAAACACCAAAGCACATAAACTTCTTATGTCATATAGTAATTAAGCATTCATGTTGATCAACAAAGTCTATATATATTTAAACAATAAAAATCATGTATATATACCCCCAAACCCAAAACCACTTCTCTTCACATGCTTGACTTCATAAGACAGAGTTTAGGGGTTAGGGGTATAGATACATGATTTGTCTGGTTTGAATATGTCTAGACCTTGTTTATCAACTTGAATGCTTACTATGTGATTTGGTTTTTCATTTTTCTGTTTTTTAATTATTTTTCTGCCCATTTGAATCTTGGTCAAATCCTAGGTTTGAACAAGATTTAGACAAGTTTAACACGTGAAATTAAACGAATAAGTAAGCATTGATCCTTCTTAGTCACTCCAAAATGTACCAATTGATAGTGTTAACTTTGCTTCATGGAAAAAATAATGTCATGTAAATGAGTTAACTTGGATTTCCTACCCTTGAATCCATAGGAAACTTTGTTCTAATGCACTATAATAATCAACCGAGTTTTTACACCAACAGGTCTGTCACTTACGTGTGGTGCCCACGCGTGTGGTCCCACACTTGAGTGAGCACAAGTCACGTGCAATAGGTACGCCAACTCCCAGCCATCTTCTTTGTCAAGAGAAGACGCATCAGGATGCGTATTGGAAGTCTGTGGGTCCTTCTGGATCCTTCGGTTGTCCCTCTCACAAAAAAAAAATCTCTCTCATTCTCGGCCTCGCTCGACTCGCTCGCTCGCTCGCTCGCTCGCACCTCCTGCGCACTGACAAACCCTGCACAACAGTCAACATCACCAGAAAAAGAATATACACCATCAATAAGAGGGGCCCCGTGACTGCTCTCCCTTCTTCTCCTTCCGAGTGATTCCTCTTCCTCCGAGTTTCACTCGACGGGCAAACACACATGTGCTGCATAGTAATAATAAAAAAGTAAAAGAATCGACTACGAATCTATTATTAAATAGGTTATAAACTAGGGTTTTCCCCAGTACTACAGATCAAGTTGAAAAAAAAATCCAACTACGGGGTTTGATTTTGGCCTACAAATAAAAAATTAAATAAGTTGAACTAGTATTCCTCTAAAAAATCATTTTGGTTTGCATTGTTTGATAATTTTCATAGCTAGAGTGCATCACAATTTTTTGATTTCATGCTTTGCTTTGCCAATTTTGATTTTTTCTAACCACCTTCTCTTTGATTTCAAATTTAGGTCAAACTATCGATGCCTACTATGTGTTCTACTTGAATTGGATGCAGCATGCGCACATGATATGTTTTGCCATTGTTTTGGGCTTCCACACATCTTGGGGCATCCAAGTATTTAAGTTACCTTGTTTTTTAATTGTAATTCATGTACCCTTTCCTCCCAATTGTTTTTTTTGAATTTTTATACCCATTCGAATCTTTGTCAAATCCTTGGTTCCACCAAGATTTGAATAAGTTAAAAACATGAATATGAAAAAGTAAGCATGTATGCTTCTTAGTCACTTCAAAATGAAGCTCTTGGGAGGGTTTTTGAATTTCCATGTTCGAAACCAAAAACCACATATCTTCATGCTTGACTTCATGAAACAAAGTTTAGGGTTATGGGTAGATACATGCATGATTTTTCTTGTTTGAATATGTCTAGAACTTGTTTATCAACTTAATTGAATGCCTACTATATAACATAAGAAGACCTTTTTTGTATTTTTTAAATTTTTATACCCATTTGAATCTTGGTCAAATCCTAGGTTTCACCAAGATTTGAATAAGTTTAAAACATGAATATGAAAAAGTAAGCATGCATGTATGCTTCTTAATTAATCACTTCGAAATGAAGCTCTTGGGAGGGTTTTTGAAATTTCCATGTTTGAAACCAAAAACCACATATCTTCATGCATGCGCTTGACTTCATGAGACAGAGTTTAGTGTTAGGGGGTAGATACATGATTTCTCTCGTTTGAATATGTTTGAAACCAAAAACCACATATCTCTGGTTTGCCCGCACTTAGAAATGATATTTGCATCACTTATCATATGTTTGCCCATTTGAATCTTGTCAAATCCTAGATTTGACCAAGATAATTTAAACAAGTTTAAAACATGAAAATGAAAAGGCAAGCTTGTATCCTTCTTAGTCACTCTAAAATGAAGTTTGGGGAGGTTTTTGAAATTTCCATGCTTGAAACCAAAAACCACTTCTCTTCATGCTTGACTTCATAAAGACAGAGTTTGGGGATATATAGGGGTAGATACATGATTTTTCTGGTTTGATATGTCTAGACCTTGTTTATCAACTTAATTGAATGCTTACTATATGACATAAGAAGACTATGTGCCTTGATTTTACATTTTTTTAAATTATGCCCATTTGAATCTTGGTCAAATCCTAGGTTTGACCATGATTTAAACAAGTTTAAAACATGAATATGAAAATTAAGCATGTATCCTTCGTAGTCACTCCAAAATGAAGCTCTTGAGAGGGTTTTTGAAATTTCCATGTTTGAAACCAAAAAACCACGTACTTCTCTTCATGCTTGACTTCATAAGACAGAGTTTGGGGTTAGGGGTAGCTTGATACATGATTTTTCTCGTTTGAATATGTCTAGACCTTGTTATCAACTTAATTGAATGCTTACTATATATATGACATAAGAAGACTATGTGCATTGGTTTTTCATTTTATTGTTTTTTTAATTTTATGCCCATTTGAATCTTGGTCAAATCCTAAGTTTGACCATGATTTAAACAAGTTGAAAACATGAATATGAAAAATTAAGCATATATCCTTCTTAGTCACTCCAAAATGAAGCTCTTGGGAGGGTTTTTGAAATTTCCATGTTTTAAACCAAAAACCACATATCTTCATGCTTGACTTCATGAGATAGAGTTTAGGGTTAGGGGGTAGATACATGATTTCTCTGGTTTGAATATATCTAGACCTTGTTTATCAACTTAATTGAATGCTTACTAATGTGACATAAGAAGACTATGTGCCTTGATTTTCCATTTTTTTGTTTTTTTTGAATTTTTATGCCCATTTGAATCTTGGTCAAATCCTAGGTTTGACCATGATTTAAACAAGTTTAATAAAACATGAATAGGAAAAATTAAGCATATATCCTTCTTAGTCACTCCAAAATGTAGATCTTGGTAGGGTTTTTAAAATTTCCATGTTTGAAACCAAAAACCACGACTTCTCTTCATGCATGCTTGACTTCATAAGACAGAGTTTAGGGCTAGGGTAGCTAGATACATGATGTTTCTGGTTTGAATATGTCTAGACCTTGTTTATCAACTTAATTGAATGCTTACTATATGACATAAGAAGACTACGTGCCTTGGTTTTTCATTTATTTTCATTTATTTTGAATTTTTATGCCCATTTGAATCTTGGTCAAATCCTAGGTTTGACCATGATTTAAACTAGTTTAAAACATAAATATGAAAAATTAAGTATCTATCCTTCTTAGCCACTCCAAAATGAAGCTCTTGGGAGGGTTTTTGAAATTTCCATGATTGAAACCAAAAACCACTTCTCTTCATGCTTGACTTCATAAGTCAGGGTTTAGGGATATATATATAGGGGGTACATGCATGATTTTTCTGGTTGGAATATGTCTAGAACTTGTTTTTCAACTTGAGCTTATCTAGAGCTTGTTTTTAAATTTTTTATACCCATTTGATTCTTCGTCAAATCCTAGGTTTGTTGACCTAGATTTGAACAAGTTTAAAACATGAATATGAAAAGGTAAGCATGTATGCTTCTTAATTAGTCACTCCAAAATGAAGCTCTTGGGAGGGTTTTTGAAATTTCCATGATTTAAACCAAAAACCACTTCTCTTCGTGCTTGACTTCATAAGTTAGGGTTTAGGGATATATAGGGGGTAGATACATCATGATTTTTCTGGTTTGAATATGTCTAGAGCTTGTTTATCAACTTAATTGAATGCTTACTATATGACATAAGAAGACTATGTGCCTTGATATTTCATTTTTTTAAAATTATGCCCTTTTGAATATTGGTCAAAACCTAGGTTTGACAAAGATTTAAAAAAGATTAAAACATGAAAATGAAAAAGTAAGCCTTGATCCTTCTTATTAACTCCAAAATGAAGGTTTTTGGGAGGGTTTTTGAAATATCCATGTTTGAAACCCAAAACCACTTCTCTTCGTGCAGAGTTTAGGGTTAGGGGTAGCTAGACACATGAATTTTCTGGTTTGATATGTCTAGACCTTGTTTATCAACTTAATTGAATGCTTACTATATGACATAAGAAGACTATGTGCCTTGATTTTACATTTTTTTTTATGCCCATTTGAATCTTGGTCAAATCCTAGGTTTGACCATGATTTAAACAAGTTTGTTTATCAACTTGAATGCTTGCTATATGACATCAGAAGACTATGTGTTTGGTTTTTGTTTTTTGAATTTGTTATGCCCATTTGAATCTTAGTCAAATCCTAGGTTTGAATATATATGTCTAGACCTTGTATATCAACTTGAATGCTTACTATACATATGACATAAGAATGTTATGTGCTTTGGTTTTTCATTCTTTTCATTTTTTCTGAATTTTTAGGGCCATTTGAATCTTGGTCAAATCCTTGGTTTGACCAAGATTTAAACAAGTTTAAAACATGAAAATGAAAAGGGAAGTCTGTATCCTTCTTAGTCACTCTAAAATGAAGCTTTTGGGATGTTCTTTAAATTTCAATGTTTGAAACCCAAAACGACTTCCCTTCATGCTAGACTTCATAAGATCGACAGGGGGTAGATACATGATTTGTCTGGTTTGGATATATCTAGACCTTGTTTATCAACTTGATTGCTTACGATATGACATAAGAAGACTATGTGATTTGGTTTTTCATTTTTCTGATTTTTTTGAATTTTGTGCCCACCCATTTGTATCTTCGTCAAATCCTAGGTTTGACCAAGATAATTTAAACAAGTTTAAAACATGAAAATGTAAAGGGAAGCATGTATCCTTCTTAGTCACTCTAAAATGAAGCTTTTGGGAGGTTTTTGAAATTTCGATGTTTGAAACCCAAAACCACTTCTCTTCACACGCATAAGACAGAGTTTAGGGGTTAGGGGTATAGATACATGATTTGTCTGGTTTGAATATGTCTAGACCTTGTTTATCAACTTGAATGCTTACTATATGACATAAGAAGACTATGTGATTTGGTTTTTCATTTTTCTGTTTTTTAATTATTTTTCTGCCCATTTGAATCTTGGTCAAATCCTAGGTTTGAACAAGATTTAGACAAGTTTAACACGTGAAATTAAACGAATAAGTAAGCATTGATCCTTCTTAGTCACTCCAAAATGTACCAATTGATAGTGTTAACTTTGCTTCATGGAAAAAATAATGTCATGTAAATGAGTTAACTTGGATTTCCTACCCTTGAATCCATAGGAAACTTTGTTCTAATGCACTATTATAATCAACCGAGTTTTTACACCAACAGGTCTGTCACTTACGTGTGGTGCCCACGCGTGAGGTCCCACACTTGAGTGAGCACAAGTCACGTGCAATAGGTACGCCAACTCCCAGCCATCTTCTTTGTCAAGAGAAGACGCATCAGGATGCGTATTGGAAGTCTGTGGGTCCTTCTGGATCCTTCGGTTGTCCCTCTCACAAAAAAAACAAATCTCTCTCATTCTCGGCCTCGCTCGACTCGCTCGCTCGCTCGCTCGCACCTCCTGCGCACTGACAAACCCTGCACAACAGTCAACATCATCATCATCACCCGAAAAAGGGAAGACACCATAATGCTCTGCCTTTTTTCTCTCCTTCCGAGTGATCCCTCTTCCTCCGAGTTTCACTCGACGGGCAAACGCACATCTGCAGCATAGTAATAATAAAAAGGTAGAAAAATCGATATACGAATCTATAATTAAATAGGTTAAACTAGGGTTTTGCCCTGTACTACAGATCAAGGTTCAAAAAAATCCAACTACGGGGTTCGAACAACACGATTCTAATCCAAGAACTTTTTCGACCTCATCCAAGTGGCCTCAAACTATAGGGTTAGCATCTAGTGCAGTATGTGTGAAAATGTATGCACTATGTGTGCTATAACTTGTATGTCTTTCAAATTTGAACCAACTTTGAATAAGTTTGAAATATTTGAAATGGGGCTTTTGGCTTAAACGTTTGAAACTCAAAACGATTCTCTTCATGCTAGACTTCATAAGACCGAGTTTAGGGTTAGGGGTAGATACATGATTTGTCTGGTTTGAATATGTCTAAACCTTGTTTATCAACTTTAATGCTAACTTCTCAGTCACTCTAAAATGAAGTTTTTGGAGGTTTTTGAAATTTCCATCTTTGAAACCCAAAACCACTTCTCTTCATGCTTGACTTCATAAGAAAAAGTTTAGGGTTAGGGGGTATAGATACATGATTTGTATGGTTTGAATATGTCCAAACCTTGTTTATCAACTTGAATATGCTTACTATATGACATAAGAAGACTATGTACTTTGGTTTTTAATTTTTCTGACTTTTTTAATTTTCTGCGCATTTGAATCATATCTTGGTCAAATCCTAGGTTTCACCAAGATTTAGACAAGTTTAACACGTGAAAACGAGTAAGTAAGCATGGATCCTTCTTAGTCACTCTAAAATGAAGCTTTTGGGATGTTCTTGAAATTTCCATGTTTGAAACCCAAAACCACTTCTCTTCATGATTGACTTCCATAAGATCGACAGATCAGTTTAGGGTTAGGGGTAGATATATACATGATTTTTTGGTTTGAATATGTCTAGACCTTGTTTATCAACTTGAATGCTTACTATACATATGACATAAGAATGCTATGTGCTTTGGTTTTTCATTCTCTTTTTGATTTTTTTCTAAATTTTTAGGCCCATTTGAATCTTGGTCAAATCCTTGGTTTGACCAAGATTTAAACAAGTTTAAAACATGAAAATGAAAAGGGAAGTCAGTATCCTTCGTAGTCACTCTAAAATGGAGAAGCTTTTGGGATGTTCTTGTAATTTCTATGTTTGAAACCGAAAACGAGTTCCCTTCACATGCTAGTAGACTAGCTTCATAAGATCGACAGGCCGGGGGTAGATACATGATTTGTCTGGTTTGGATATATCTAGACCTTGTTTATCAACTTTAATGCTTACTATATGACATATATAAGAAAACTATTGCTTTGGTTTTTCCTTTTTCTGTTTTTTTTTATTTTGATGCCCATTTGAATCATGTCGAATCCTAGGTTTGACCAAGATAATTTAAACAAGTTTAAAACATGAAAATGAAAAGGGAAGCATGTATCCTTCTTAGTCACTCTAAAATGAAGCTTTTGGGAGGTTTTTGAAATTTCGATGTTTGAAACCCAAAACCACTTCTCTTCACATGCTTGACTTCATAAGACAGAGTTTAGGGGTTAGGGGTATAGATACATGATTTGTCTGGTTGAATATGTCTAGACCTTGTTTATCAACTTTAATGCTTACTATATGACATAAGAAAACTATTGCTTTGGTTTTTCTTTTTCTGATTTTTTTGAATTTTGATGCCCATTTGAATCTTGTCAAATTCTAGGTTTGACCAAGATTTAAACAAGTTTAAAACATGAAAATGAAAAGGGAAGCATGTAACCTTCTCAGTCACTCTAAAATGAAGTTTTTGGGAGGTTTTTGATATTTCCATGTTTGAAACCCGAAACCACTTCTCTTCATGCTTGACTTCATAAGACAGAGTTTAGGGTTAGGGGTAGATACATGATTTGTGTATGGGTTGAATATGTCCAAACCTTGTTTATCAACTTGAATATGCTTATGTGCTTTGGTTTTTTATTTTTCTGATTTTTTTGAATTTTATGCCCATAAATCTTGGTCAAATCCTAGGTTTGACCAGGATTTAAACAAGTTTAAAACATGAAATGAAAAGATAAGCCTGGATCCTTCTTAGTCACTCTAAAATGAAGCTTTTGGGAGGTTCTTGAAATTTCCATATTTGAAACCCAAAACCACTTCTCTACATGATTGACTTCATAAGACATAGTTTAATTAGAGTTTTAGGGGTAGATATATACATGATTTTTCTGGTTTGAATATATATGTCTAGACCTTGTTTATCAACTTGAATGCATGCTTACTATACATATGACATAAGAATGCTATATATGTGCTTTGGTTTTTCATTCTTTTGATTTTTTTCTGAATTTTTAGGGCCATTTGAATCTTGCATGGTTAAACTTGGGTTTTGCCCAGTTCTAAAGATCAAGGGTTCAAAAAAATCCAACTACGGGGTTCGAACAACACGATTCTAATCCAAGAATTTTTTCGACCTCATCCAAATGGCCTCAAACTATAGGGTTAGCATCTAGTGCAGTATGTGTGAAAATGTATGCACTATGTGTGCTATAACTTGTATGTCTTTCAAATTAAGTTGATAAACAAGGTCTAGACATATTCAAACCAGAATATTATACTGCATTAGTACAAAAAGTTTCCTATGGATTCATCAAGGGTAGTAAAGCCAAGTTAACTCATTGTCATGACTAAGAAGGATCCATGCTTACTTTTTCATTTTCATGTTTTAAACTTGTTTAAATCTTGGTCAAACCTAGGATTTGACCAAGATTCAAATGGTCATAAAAAATCAAACAAAATCAAGAAAATCAAAAACCAAACCACATAGTCTTCTTATGTAATATACTAAGCATTCAAGTTGATCAACGAAGTCTAGACATATTCAAACCAGAAAAATCATGTATCTACCCCCTAACCCTAAACGTTGTCTTATGAAGTCAAGCATGAAGAGAAGAAGTGGTTTTGGGTTTCAAACATGGAAATTTCAAAAACCCACCCAAAAGCTTCATTTTGGAGTGACTAAGAAGGATCCAAGCTTACTTTTTCATTTTCATGTTTCAAACTTGTTTAAATCTTTGTCAAACCTAGGATTTGACCAAGATTCAAATGGGCATAAAAATTCAAAAAAGAAATCAAAAAAATGAAACACCAAAGCACATAAACTTCTTATGTCATATAGTAATTAAGCATTCATGTTGATCAACAAAGTCTATATATATTTAAACAATAAAAATCATGTATATATACCCCCAAACCCAAAACCACTTCTCTTCACATGCTTGACTTCATAAGACAGAGTTTAGGGGTTAGGGGTATAGATACATGATTTGTCTGGTTTGAATATGTCTAGACCTTGTTTATCAACTTGAATGCTTACTATGTGATTTGGTTTTTCATTTTTCTGTTTTTTAATTATTTTTCTGCCCATTTGAATCTTGGTCAAATCCTAGGTTTGAACAAGATTTAGACAAGTTTAACACGTGAAATTAAACGAATAAGTAAGCATTGATCCTTCTTAGTCACTCCAAAATGTACCAATTGATAGTGTTAACTTTGCTTCATGGAAAAAATAATGTCATGTAAATGAGTTAACTTGGATTTCCTACCCTTGAATCCATAGGAAACTTTGTTCTAATGCACTATAATAATCAACCGAGTTTTTACACCAACAGGTCTGTCACTTACGTGTGGTGCCCACGCGTGTGGTCCCACACTTGAGTGAGCACAAGTCACGTGCAATAGGTACGCCAACTCCCAGCCATCTTCTTTGTCAAGAGAAGACGCATCAGGATGCGTATTGGAAGTCTGTGGGTCCTTCTGGATCCTTCGGTTGTCCCTCTCACAAAAAAACAAATCTCTCTCATTCTCGGCCTCGCTCGACTCGCTCGCTCGCTCGCACCTCCTGCGCACTGACAAACCCTGCACAACAGTCAACATCACCAGAAAAAGAATATACACCATCAATAAGAGGGGCCCCGTGACTGCTCTCCCTTCTTCTCCTTCCGAGTGATTCCTCTTCCTCCGAGTTTCACTCGACGGGCAAACACACATGTGCTGCATAGTAATAATAAAAAAGTAAAAGAATCGACTACGAATCTATTATTAAATAGGTTATAAACTAGGGTTTTCCCCAGTACTACAGATCAAGTTGAAAAAAAAATCCAACTACGGGGTTTGATTTTGGCCTACAAATAAAAAATTAAATAAGTTGAACTAGTATTCCTCTAAAAAATCATTTTGGTTTGCATTGTTTGATAATTTTCATAGCTAGAGTGCATCACAATTTTTTGATTTCATGCTTTGCTTTGCCAATTTTGATTTTTTCTAACCACCTTCTCTTTGATTTCAAATTTAGGTCAAACTATCGGTGCCTACTATGTGTTCTACTTGAATTGGATGCAGCATGCGCACATGATATGTTTTGCCATTGTTTTGGGCTTCCACACATCTTGGGGCATCCAAGTATTTAAGTTACCTTGTTTTTTAATTGTAATTCATGTACCATAAGAGAAGACCTTGTTTTTTTTGAATTTTTATACCCATTCGAATCTTTGTCAAATCCTTGGTTCCACCAAGATTTGAATAAGTTAAAAACATGAATATGAAAAAGTAAGCATGTATGCTTCTTAGTCACTTCAAAATGAAGCTCTTGGGAGGGTTTTTGAATTTCCATGTTCGAAACCAAAAACCACATATCTTCATGCTTGACTTCATGAAACAAAGTTTAGGGTTATGGGTAGATACATGCATGATTTTTCTTGTTTGAATATGTCTAGAACTTGTTTATCAACTTAATTGAATGCCTACTATATAACATAAGAAGACCTTTTTTGTATTTTTTAAATTTTTATACCCATTTGAATCTTGGTCAAATCCTAGGTTTCACCAAGATTTGAATAAGTTTAAAACATGAATATGAAAAAGTAAGCATGCATGTATGCTTCTTAATTAATCACTTCGAAATGAAGCTCTTGGGAGGGTTTTTGAAATTTCCATGTTTGAAACCAAAAACCACATATCTTCATGCATGCGCTTGACTTCATGAGACAGAGTTTAGTGTTAGGGGGTAGATACATGATTTCTCTCGTTTGAATATGTTTGAAACCAAAAACCACATATCTCTGGTTTGCCCGCACTTAGAAATGATATTTGCATCACTTATCATATGTTTGCCCATTTGAATCTTGTCAAATCCTAGATTTGACCAAGATAATTTAAACAAGTTTAAAACATGAAAATGAAAAGGCAAGCTTGTATCCTTCTTAGTCACTCTAAAATGAAGTTTGGGGAGGTTTTTGAAATTTCCATGCTTGAAACCAAAAACCACTTCTCTTCATGCTTGACTTCATAAGACAGAGTTTGGGGATATATAGGGGTAGATACATGATTTTTCTGGTTTGATATGTCTAGACCTTGTTTATCAACTTAATTGAATGCTTACTATATGACATAAGAAGACTATGTGCCTTGATTTTACATTTTTTTAAATTATGCCCATTTGAATCTTGGTCAAATCCTAGGTTTGACCATGATTTAAACAAGTTTAAAACATGAATATGAAAATTAAGCATGTATCCTTCGTAGTCACTCCAAAATGAAGCTCTTGAGAGGGTTTTTGAAATTTCCATGTTTGAAACCAAAAAACCACGTACTTCTCTTCATGCTTGACTTCATAAGACAGAGTTTGGGGTTAGCGGTAGCTTGATACATGATTTTTCTCGTTTGAATATGTCTAGACCTTGTTATCAACTTAATTGAATGCTTACTATATATATGACATAAGAAGACTATGTGCATTGGTTTTTCATTTTATTGTTTTTTTAATTTTATGCCCATTTGAATCTTGGTCAAATCCTAAGTTTGACCATGATTTAAACAAGTTGAAAACATGAATATGAAAAATTAAGCATATATCCTTCTTAGTCACTCCAAAATGAAGCTCTTGGGAGGGTTTTTGAAATTTCCATGTTTTAAACCAAAAACCACATATCTTCATGCTTGACTTCATGAGATAGAGTTTAGGGTTAGGGGTAGATACATGATTTCTCTGGTTTGAATATATCTAGACCTTGTTTATCAACTTAATTGAATGCTTACTAATGTGACATAAGAAGACTATGTGCCTTGATTTTCCATTTTTTTGTTTTTTTTGAATTTTTATGCCCATTTGAATCTTGGTCAAATCCTAGGTTTGACCATGATTTAAACAAGTTTAATAAAACATGAATAGGAAAAATTAAGCATATATCCTTCTTAGTCACTCCAAAATGTAGATCTTGGTAGGGTTTTTAAAATTTCCATGTTTGAAACCAAAAACCACGACTTCTCTTCATGCATGCTTGACTTCATAAGACAGAGTTTAGGGCTAGGGTAGCTAGATACATGATGTTTCTGGTTTGAATATGTCTAGACCTTGTTTATCAACTTAATTGAATGCTTACTATATGACATAAGAAGACTACGTGCCTTGGTTTTTCATTTATTTTCATTTATTTTGAATTTTTATGCCCATTTGAATCTTGGTCAAATCCTAGGTTTGACCATGATTTAAACTAGTTTAAAACATAAATATGAAAAATTAAGTATCTATCCTTCTTAGCCACTCCAAAATGAAGCTCTTGGGAGGGTTTTTGAAATTTCCATGATTGAAACCAAAAACCACTTCTCTTCATGCTTGACTTCATAAGTCAGGGTTTAGGGATATATATATAGGGGGTACATACATGATTTTTCTGGTTGGAATATGTCTAGAACTTGTTTTTCAACTTGAGCTTATCTAGAGCTTGTTTTTAAATTTTTTATACCCATTTGATTCTTCGTCAAATCCTAGGTTTGTTGACCTAGATTTGAACAAGTTTAAAACATGAATATGAAAAGGTAAGCATGTATGCTTCTTAATTAGTCACTC
The DNA here is from genome assembly GCA_030979885.1 of Lolium multiflorum. Taxonomy (NCBI): domain Eukaryota; kingdom Viridiplantae; phylum Streptophyta; class Magnoliopsida; order Poales; family Poaceae; genus Lolium; species Lolium multiflorum. Next base: position 45,985,259 of record CM061748.1, read on the forward strand.
CAAAATGAAGCTCTTGGGAGGGTTTTTGAAATTTCCATGATTTAAACCAAAAACCACTTCTCTTCGTGCTTGACTTCATAAGTTAGGGTTTAGGGATATATAGGGGGTAGATACATCATGATTTTTCTGGTTTGAATATGTCTAGAGCTTGTTTATCAACTTAATTGAATGCTTACTATATGACATAAGAAGACTATGTGCCTTGATATTTCATTTTTTTTAAATTATGCCCTTTTGAATATTGGTCAAAACCTAGGTTTGACAAAGATTTAAAAAAGATTAAAACATGAAAATGAAAAAGTAAGCCTTGATCCTTCTTATTAACTCCAAAATGAAGGTTTTTGGGAGGGTTTTTGAAATATCCATGTTTGAAACCCAAAACCACTTCTCTTCGTGCAGAGTTTAGGGTTAGGGGTAGCTAGACACATGAATTTTCTGGTTTGATATGTCTAGACCTTGTTTATCAACTTAATTGAATGCTTACTATATGACATAAGAAGACTATGTGCCTTGATTTTACATTTTTTTAAAATTATGCCCATTTGAATCTTGGTCAAATCCTAGGTTTGACCATGATTTAAACAAGTTTGTTTATCAACTTGAATGCTTGCTATATGACATCAGAAGACTATGTGTTTGGTTTTTGTTTTTTGAATTTGTTATGCCCATTTGAATCTTAGTCAAATCCTAGGTTTGAATATATATGTCTAGACCTTGTATATCAACTTGAATGCTTACTATACATATGACATAAGAATGTTATGTGCTTTGGTTTTTCATTCTTTTCATTTTTTCTGAATTTTTAGGGCCATTTGAATCTTGGTCAAATCCTTGGTTTGACCAAGATTTAAACAAATTTAAAACATGAAAATGAAAAGGGAAGTCTGTATCCTTCTTAGTCACTCTAAAATGAAGCTTTTGGGATGTTCTTTAAATTTCAATGTTTGAAACCCAAAACGACTTCCCTTCATGCTAGACTTCATAAGATCGACAGGGGGTAGATACATGATTTGTCTGGTTTGGATATATCTAGACCTTGTTTATCAACTTGATTGCTTACGATATGACATAAGAAGACTATGTGATTTGGTTTTTCATTTTTCTGATTTTTTTGAATTTTGTGCCCACCCATTTGTATCTTCGTCAAATCCTAGGTTTGACCAAGATAATTTAAACAAGTTTAAAACATGAAAATGTAAAGGGAAGCATGTATCCTTCTTAGTCACTCTAAAATGAAGCTTTTGGGAGGTTTTTGAAATTTCGATGTTTGAAACCCAAAACCACTTCTCTTCACACGCTTGACTTCATAAGACAGAGTTTAGGGGTTAGGGGTATAGATACATGATTTGTCTGGTTTGAATATGTCTAGACCTTGTTTATCAACTTGAATGCTTACTATATGACATAAGAAGACTATGTGATTTGGTTTTTCATTTTTCTGTTTTTTAATTATTTTTCTGCCCATTTGAATCTTGGTCAAATCCTAGGTTTGAACAAGATTTAGACAAGTTTAACACGTGAAATTAAACGAATAAGTAAGCATTGATCCTTCTTAGTCACTCCAAAATGTACCAATTGATAGTGTTAACTTTGCTTCATGGAAAAAATAATGTCATGTAAATGAGTTAACTTGGATTTCCTACCCTTGAATCCATAGGAAACTTTGTTCTAATGCACTATTATAATCAACCGAGTTTTTACACCAACAGGTCTGTCACTTACGTGTGGTGCCCACGCGTGAGGTCCCACACTTGAGTGAGCACAAGTCACGTGCAATAGGTACGCCAACTCCCAGCCATCTTCTTTGTCAAGAGAAGACGCATCAGGATGCGTATTGGAAGTCTGTGGGTCCTTCTGGATCCTTCGGTTGTCCCTCTCACAAAAAAACAAATCTCTCTCATTCTCGGCCTCGCTCGACTCGCTCGCTCGCTCGCACCTCCTGCGCACTGACAAACCCTGCACAACAGTCAACATCATCATCATCACCCGAAAAAGGGAAGACACCATAATGCTCTGCCTTTTTTCTCTCCTTCCGAGTGATCCCTCTTCCTCCGAGTTTCACTCGACGGGCAAACGCACATCTGCAGCATAGTAATAATAAAAAGGTAGAAAAATCGATATACGAATCTATAATTAAATAGGTTAAACTAGGGTTTTGCCCAGTACTACAGATCAAGGTTCAAAAAAATCCAACTACGGGGTTCGAACAACACGATTCTAATCCAAGAACTTTTTCGACCTCATCCAAGTGGCCTCAAACTATAGGGTTAGCATCTAGTGCAGTATGTGTGAAAATGTATGCACTATGTGTGCTATAACTTGTATGTCTTTCAAATTTGAACCAACTTTGAATAAGTTTGAAATATTTGAAATGGGGCTTTTGGCTTAAACGTTTGAAACTCAAAACGATTCTCTTCATGCTAGACTTCATAAGACCGAGTTTAGGGTTAGGGGTAGATACATGATTTGTCTGGTTTGAATATGTCTAAACCTTGTTTATCAACTTTAATGCTAACTTCTCAGTCACTCTAAAATGAAGTTTTTGGAGGTTTTTGAAATTTCCATCTTTGAAACCCAATTTAACCACTTCAAGGTCTAGACATATTCAAACCGAAAAATCATGTATCTACCCCTAACCCAAAACTCTGTCTTATCAAGTCAAGCACGAAGAGAAGTCGTTTTGGGTTTCAAACATGGAATTTTCAAAAACCCTCCAAAAAGCTTCATTTTGGAGTGACTAAGAAGGATGGAGGCTTACCTTTTTCATTTTCATGTTTTAAACATGTTTAAATCTTGGTCAAACCTATTATTTGACAAAGAATCAGATGGGCTTAAAATTTCAAAAAAATCAAAAAATGAAAAACCAAAGCATGCAGTCTTCTTATGTCATATATATATTACACATTCAAGTTGATAAACAAGGTTTGGACATATTCAAACCAAAAAATCATGTATCTACCCCCTAACGCTAAACTCTGTCATATGAAGTCAAGCATATGAAGAGAAGTGGTTTTGGGTTTCAAACATGGAAATTTCCATGCTTGAAACCAAAAACCACTTCTCTTCATGCATGCTTGACTTCATAAGACAGAGTTTAGGGTTAGGTGGTAGATACATGATTTTCCTGGTTTGAATATGTGTAGACCTTGTTTATCAAATTAATTGAATGCTTACTATATAACATAAGAGAAGACCTTGTTTTTTTTTGAATTTTTATACCCATTTGAATCTTTGTCAAATCCTTGGTTCCACCAAGATTTGAATAAGTTAAAAACATGAATATGAAAAAGTAAGCATGTATGCTTCTTAGTCACTTCAAAATGAAGCTCTTGGGAGGGTTTTTGAATTTCCATGTTCGAAACCAAAAACCACATATCTTCATGCTTGACTTCATGAAACAAAGTTTAGGGTTAGGGGTAGATACATGCATGATTTTTCTTGTTTGAATATGTCTAGAACTTGTTTATCAACTTAATTGAATGCCTACTATATAACATAAGAAGACCTTTTTTGTATTTTTTAAATTTTTATACCCATTTGAATCTTGGTCAAATCCTAGGTTTCACCAAGATTTGAATAAGTTTAAAACATGAATATGAAAAAGTAAGCATGCATGTATGCTTCTTAATTAATCACTTCGAAATGAAGCTCTCTTGGGAGGGTTTTTGAAATTTCCATGTTTGAAACCAAAAACCACATATCTTCATGCATGCGCTTGACTTCATGAGACAGAGTTTAGTGTTAGGGGGTAGATACATGATTTCTCTCGTTTGAATATGTTTGAAACCAAAAACCACATATCTCTGGTTTGCCCGCACTTAGAAATGATATTTGCATCACTTATCATATGTTTGCCCATTTGAATCTTGTCAAATCCTAGATTTGACCAAGATAATTTAAACAAGTTTAAAACATGAAAATGAAAAGGCAAGCTTGTATCCTTCTTAGTCACTCTAAAATGAAGTTTGGGGAGGTTTTTGAAATTTCCATGCTTGAAACCAAAAACCACTTCTCTTCATGCTTGACTTCATAAGACAGAGTTTGGGGATATATAGGGGTAGATACATGATTTTTCTGGTTTGATATGTCTAGACCTTGTTTATCAACTTAATTGAATGCTTACTATATGACATAAGAAGACTATATGCCTTGATTTTACATTTTTTTAAATTATGCCCATTTGAATCTTGGTCAAATCCTAGGTTTGACCATGATTTAAACAAGTTTAAAACATGAATATGAAAATTAAGCATGTATCCTTCGTAGTCACTCCAAAATAAAGCTCTTGAGAGGGTTTTTGAAATTTCCATGTTTGAAACCAAAAAACCACGTACTTCTCTTCATGCTTGACTTCATAAGACAGAGTTTGGGGTTAGGGGTAGCTTGATACATGATTTTTCTCGTTTGAATATGTCTAGACCTTGTTATCAACTTAATTGAATGCTTACTATATATATGACATAAGAAGACTATGTGCCTTGATTTTCCATTTTTTGTTTTTTCTGAATATTTATGCCCATTTGAATCTTGGTCAAATCCTAGGTTTGACCATGATTTAAACAAGTTTAATAAACATGAATATGAAATTTCCATGATTTATACCAAAAACCACTTCTCTTCATGCTTGACTTCATAAGTTAGGGTTTAGGGATATATAGGGGGTAGATTCATCATGATTTTTCTGGTTTGAATATGTCCAGAGCTTGTTTATCAACTTAATTGAATGCTTACTATATGACATAAGAAGACTATGTGCCTTGATTTTTCATTTTTTTAAATTATGCCCATTTGAATCTTGGTCAAATCCTAGGTTTGAGCAAGATTTAAACAAGATTAAAACATGAAAATGAAAAATTAAGCCTTGATCCTTCTTATTCACTCCAAAATGAAGCTTTTGGGAGGGTTTTTGAGATATCCAGGTTTGAAACCCAAAACCACTTCTCTTCATGCATAGTTTAGGGTTAGGTGTAGATACATGAATTTTTGGTTTATAGTAAGCATTCAAGTTGATAAACAAGGTTTAGACATATTCAAACTAGAAAAATCATGTATATACCCCCTAAGGCTAAACTCTGTGATATATATGAAGTCAAGCATATAAGAGGAATGGTTTTGGGTTTCAAACATGGAAAATTCAAAAACCCTCCCAAAAGCTTCATTTTTTGAGTGAATAAGAAGGATCCAGGCTTACTTTTTCATTTTCATGTTACTGACTTGTTTAATTCTTGGTCAAACCTAGGATTTGACCAAGATTCAAATAGGCATAAAAATTCAATAAAGAATTCAAAAAATGAAAAACCAAAGCACATAATTAAGCTTCTTAAGTTATAGTAAGCATTCATGTTGATCAAGAGAGTCTATACATATTTAAACATTAAAAATCATGTATATACCCCAACCCTAAACTCTGTCTAATGAAGTCAAGGACGAAGAGAAGTGGTTTTCCTTTTTTTTTTGAATTTTTATGCCCATTTGAATCTTGGTCAAATCCTTGCAGGTTTGACCAATATTTAAACAAGTTTAAAACATGAAAATGAAAAGTAAGTGTGGATCCTTCTTATTCACTCCAAAATGAAGCTTTTGGGAGGTTTTTTTAAATTTTCCATGTTCGAAACCCAAAATGATATCTCTCCGTGCTTTACTTCATAAGACAAAGTTTAGGGGTAGGGGGTAGATACATGATTTTTCTGGTTTGAATATGTCTAGACCTTGTTTATCAACTTGAATGCTTATTATGTGACATCAAAAGACTATGTGTTTAGTTTTTTTTTGAATTTGTTATGCCCATTTGAATCTTGGTCAAATCCTAGGTTTGACCAAGATTTAAACCAGTTTAAAACATGAAAATGAAAAGTAAGCCTGGATTCTTCTTAGTCACTCCAAAATGAAGCTTTTGGGAGGTTTTTTAAATTTCCATGTTTGAAACCCAAAACCACTCCTCTTAATGCTTGACTTCATAAGACAGAGTTTAGGGTTAGGGGCCAAGTATATACATGATTTTTCTTGTTTAAATATGTCTAGACTTTGTTTATCAACTTGAATGCTTACTATATGACATCAAAAGACTATGTGTTTGGTTTTGATTTTTTTGAATTTGTTATGTCCATTTGAATCTTGGTCAAATCCTAGGTTTGACCAAGATTTAAACCAATTTAAAACATGAAAATGAAAGCCTGGATTCTTCTTAGTCACTCCAAAATGAAGCTTTTGGGAGTTTTTTCAATTTCCAATGTTTGAAACCCAAAACCACTTTTCTTCATGCTTGACTTCATAAGACAGAGTTTAGGGTTAGGGGGTATATACAATATTTTTCTGGTTTGAATATGTCTAGACTTCGTTGATCAACTGTAATGCTTACTATATGACATAAGAAGCTTATGTGCTTTGGTTTTTTTTTTGATTTCTTTTTTGAATTTTTATGCCCACTTGAATCCTGGTCAGATCCTTTGTTTGACCAAGATTTAAACAAGTTAAAACATGAAAATGAAAAAGTAAGCCTGGCTCCTTCTTAGTCATGAAAATGAGTTAACTTGGCTTTCCAACCCTTGAATCCATAGGAAACTTTGTACTAATGCAGTATAATAATCACTCGAGTTTTTACACCAACAGGTCTGTCACTTACGTGTGGTGCCCATGCGTGAGGTCCCAAACTTCAGTGAGCACAAGTCACATGCGGTAGGCAGGCAAAATACCCGATCAATCCGGGCGGTGGCTGTTAAGGACCCGATCGCATTTCTTGCTTTCAGACTGGGGTCTACCATGTAAGAAGTTTGTTCCTTTTGGATGCATCACTCGTATTTGCAAGTTTTTTGGGGGTCCCGCAAATTCAGGGTAGCATCATGCCCCCCTTCCCACGCCAACACAAACAGAGTTCAACACAACCTAATTAAGCAAGGTTCAACACAGACATAGTTCAACAACCCCTAATTAAGCTAATAGGTTCACCACAAACGCTGCTGAGCAGCAAACATAAACAGAGTTCAACAAAAGATGCTGCTTTTGAAGCAGTAGGAGAGACAAACATGCACAACAGTTACGGAGTATATTTACCATCTTCTTCCTGTCGCCTCCTCCCGGTCCCGCTTCTTCTGCTTCTTGCTGCCCATACCTTTAATCTTTGGTGGCTTGGGCTTGGGAGGAGGCACACGACCGGTCTCGATAGCTTGGTTCAATTTCTTCCTTAGGAATAGCCCATAGGCCATGTGGTTGGCTATGAAGCCGGATCGGTTAACAGTTTCCCCAACTTTGAGACAGCCGGACCCACCGGCTTCGGCATGCTGCAGGACGCTTCGAAAGTCAACCTTTATGCTCACTGGGCAACACCGTAGAGCCGGGAACAACTAGGGCTGCGGCTGGCCCCAGTCCCTCAGAGCGACGGCCCGCAAAGCCTCCTGGTCGCGCGCCGATGCAAATTGCAAGGGCGTGCCACCTGACCTATACCTGGTCAGGAAGGTGTGGATGATGCCTCGCTTAGTTTCCTGCAGGGCACACACGTACACGTTAAATACGAGCCTCGATCGGCTCTCAGGTTATCCTGTGAATCGGCTCATGGAGCCGATCCACCCATGATTCGTCCAAGGTGGCCGAATATATGGTGGTCCTGCTTGATCAAGATAAAGCGTATGAGATCCACGACGATCTGGGGTTTTCACCGCATAATCGGATCATCCTACTCACGATTGGGCCTCGCGCTCACGCACGGTGATCGTAAGCCAGCCCTAGACAAGGCCTAAAAACCAACACTAGGTTGATCCTCGGAACGTCCTGTCTAGGGGCAGCAAACTACACCCTACATGCCGCTGGATCCTCCAACCCTTTGTAAGGCCTAACTATTGCAGATATTAAACTAATCCTTGATGAATCAAGGAGCAATCGTAACGGATCAGATCTACTAAATAATGATCAAGCGGGGTGCCGCCCCTGCACCCATGATGAGGTACAAGGACGGCTAGATGCGCAAGGGTTGCACTACGACAGCATATGATACTAGGAACAATGCTAACCCTAACACATCTATGATAACTACGTTGCTCGCCATCAAAAAGGCTTCAGTACGAGCAACGCATGAACAACTAGGCAGGCTCGTGCTGCCTAGATCGCGAGATGCGATCTAGGCAGCATGGTGCTTACCGGAGAAACCCTTGAGACGAAGGGGTTGGCGATGCGCCGAGATTGGTTTGTGGTGAACGTTGGTTGTTGTTTATTCCATAAACCCTAGGTACATATTTATAGTCCAGGGGACTTTCTAATGTGGGCGTGCACTAAACCGTGCACGAGACAAACTCTAATCTCTACGTAACCTACTATATAAAGATACACGGGCTTGATACGTCTCCAACGTATCGATAATTTCTTATGTTCCATGCTACTTTATTGATGATACCTACATGTTTTATGCACATTATATGTCATATTTATGCATTTTCTGAACTAACCTATTAACAAGATGCCGAAGAGCTGCTTTTTCTGCTGTTTTTGGTTTCAGAAATCCTAGTAAAGAAATATTCTCGGAATTGACGAAACTTTCGCCCGGGTCCTATTTTTGCACGAAGCTTCCGTAAGACCGAAGACCCAATAGGCCACGAGGAGGCCAGGGGTGGCGGCGCCGGCCCAGGCCCCGCCGCGCCTATCCCCCGGGCCCTGTGTCTTGCTTTGTCTCTGACAAGGATGCTTCGTTTTGTCCGTGATCAAGCCCTGGCCGCGCACCCATCCCCTGGGTCCTATTACTTTGTTTTTGTCTTGCTTTATTTTATTTACTACTTTGTTTGCTGCACCTAAACAAAACACAAAAAAATTAGTTGCTAGTTTTACTTTATTTACCGTCTTGCTCTCTATATCAAAAACACAAAAAAATTAGTTACTTGCATTTACTCTATCTAGTTTGCTTTATTGTCCTGCATTCTATATTTAAAATACAAAAAACAATTTTAGTTACTTTTATTACCATGTCTAGCTCTGAACCTGTTACTTCTTCACCTGAGGACTTAGTTTTCACTTTCAAGCAAGGGGATGAGGAGAGTTTTAAGGATGCTTGGTCTAGAATTTTTACTTCTTATCGTAAAACTGAACCTCAAATGACTCTAAGTTTGCTCCTTAGTAATTTTTATTTTGGTCTTATGGTTCGCTATAGATATGCTTTGGACACTTTAGTAGGAGGAGATTTCCTTCATTGTAATGGGGATCAAGCTTTTAATGCCATAAAGAAATTGGTTGCATCACATGATTCAGCTAATAACTTTGATTCAGCCCTTATTAGCATTCATAATAGATTGAACAATCTCGAGATAAGTACATCTCGCTTAAATGACAATTATCACTGTGTTCGTAATCGTCTTGAACAAGTCTTAGAGAATCCTAAACCTTCATCATGGGACCCTTCTGTTAAAATTGTTATCGGTGATCGAACTCTTCATGCCTACTGTGATATTATGTATGAATTTTGCCTTATGCCTGAAAACATTTATAAATCTTTGAAACTTTGGGGAGTCGATAAAGGGGGAGAAGAAATAGCTCTTATTGATAACTCTATTATAATTCCTAAGGGAATAGCTGCAGGTGTGCATACAACCATTCATGGAAGAACAATATCCATTGATTATCTTATTATTGAAACAGGAAAAATCATACTCGGAAGATCCTTGCTGAAACTATTGGGAGCAGTCATTGATGTGGGAGAAGGCACTCTGAAATTCACCTCTATACCAGGGGGAAATCATATATTTCCTAAACCAAAAGGAAAGAAAAACATTAAGAAAGGTAAAGATGAAGCCCAAGGTAAGGTTGACACACCATCTCTCGATAATACTTGATTTGCACTTTCTGCGCCTAGCTGAAAGGCGTTAAAGAAAAGCGCTTATGGGAGACAACCCATGTTTTTACCTACAGCAATTTTTTGTTTTATTGAGTCTTGGAAGTTGTTTACTACTGTAGCAACCTCTCCTTATCATGTTTTTGTGCCAAGTAAAGTTTCTATGTCAAAGTTGATGTTATATTTGGGATCGCTGCGCAGAAACAGCATTGCTGTCTGTCACGAATCTGGGCACAATTCTGTAGAAAATTCGAAAAAATCTGCCAATTTACGAGCGTGATCCTCAGATATGTACGCAACTTTCATTAGTTTTGAGTTTTTCCATTTGAGCAAGTCTGGTGCCATTTCTAAATTCGTCTTTACGGACTGTTCTGTTTTTGACAGATTCTGCCTTTTATTTCGCATTGCCTCTTTTGCTATGTTGGATTTATTTCTTTGATCCACTAATGTCCAGTAGCATTATGCAATGTCCAGAAGTGAAAATAATGATTGTGTCACCTCTGAATGAGTGAATTATTAATTGTGCACTAACCCTCTAATGAGTTTGCTTGAAGTTTGGTGTGAAGGAAGTTTTCAAGGGTCAAGAGAGGAGAATGATATACTATGATCAAGAGGAGTGAAAGCTCTAAGCTTGGGGATGCCCCCGTGGTTCACCCTGCATATTTTAAGAAGACTCAAGCGTCTAAGCTTGGGGATGCCCAAGGCATCCCCTTCTTCATCGACAAAATCATCAGGTTCCTCCCCTGAAACTATATTTTTATTCAATCACATCTTGTATTCTTTGCTTGGAGCGTCGGTTTGTTTTCGTTTTTGTTTTTGTTTGAATAAGATGGATCCTAGCATTCACTTTGTGGGAGAGAGACACGCTCCGCTGTTGCATATGGACACATGTGTCCTTAGGCTTTACTCATAATGTTCATGGCGAAGTTTCTTCTTCGTTAAATTGTTATATGGTTGGAATTGGAAAATGCTACATGTAGTAATTCTAAAATGTCTTGGATAATGTGATACTTGGCAATTGTTGTGCTCATGTTTAAGCTCTTGCATCATATGCTTTGCACCCATTAATGAAGAAATACATAGAGCTTGCTAAAATCTGATTTGCATATTTGGTTTCTCTAAGGTCTAGATAATATCTAGTATTGAGTTTTGAACAACAAGGAAGACAGTGTGAAGAGTCTTATAATGTTTACAATATGTCTTTTATGTGAGTTTTGCTGCACTTGTTCATCCTTGAGTTTGCTTCAAATAACCTTGCTAGCCTAAACCTTGTATCGAGAGGGAATACTTCTCATGCATCCAAAATCCTTGAGCCAACTACTATGCCATTTGTGTCCACCATACCTACCTACTACATGGTATTTCTCCGCCATTCCAAAGTAAATTGCTTGAGTGCTACCTTTAAATTCCATCATTCACCTTTGCAATATATAGCTCATGGGACAAAATAGCCTTAAAAACTATCGTAGTATTGAATATGTACTTATGCACTTTATATTTTATTAAGTTGCCTGTTGTGCGATAACCATGCTTCTGGGGAACGCCATCAACTATTGTTGAATATCATGTGAGTTGCTATGCATGTCCGTCTTGTCTGAAGGTCTATCATTTTAGTGGTTGGAGCATGCAAAATTGTTAGAGAAGAACATTGGGCCGCTAACTAAAGCCATGAACCATGGTGGAAGTTTCAGTTTTGGACATATATCCTCAATCTCATATGAGAATAATAACTTTGCTACATGCTTATGCATTTAAGAGGAGTCCATTATCTGTTGTCCATGTTGTCCCGGTATGGATGTCTAAGTTGAGAATAATCAAAAGCGAGAAATCCGAAATGCGAGCATTCTCCTTGGACCTTTGTACAGGCGGCATGGAGGTACCCCTTTGTGACACTTGGTTGAAACATTTTTTTGACCATGAAACTGTGGGGCAAAACCCCCACAGCATTTTATTAAAAGATCAACCAACTGTACAAAAAGATATATACAAAGAAGAAAGAAAAAGCAAAAAGATTACAAGAGATTGTCAATCCATGATTGAAACAAGTCGAATGTTTGTCTTTCACTCTATGCACATGCAAAGAGGCTTCATGCACAAACTGCTCTTCCAGAAGCAAATGAGGGCCCGACATTCTCAAAATTGCTCCATTTCTCTGTTTCCAAATGTGCGCAGAGCTAAAATAATAACTTCTGTGAAGAAAGGCTTGGAGAACTTTTTCCAGCTGTAATAAACATGTCCTCAATTGTGTCATGATGTGTCCACTCAATTTGTAAATAATTCCATATCCTCTGCTGAAGTTGCAATCAAAGAAGAGATGTATCCAGCTTCGTAGTATGAGTGGGGCACAACACACAAGTAAAATCAGATGTGACATTCCGCTTCTTCTCACATATCTCTAGTATTCAACCTATCACTGACCAAGAGCCATGCAAAAACCTTGATTCTCAAGACCACTTTACACTTCCGATCCAAGAATGCAACTACTATTGGGCAAATGTGAGAAGCAATGGTTATAAAAAGCTGAGCTGAGAAAATACCTGCTTCCAAATAGTAACCCAAACATCGTATCAGAGCTGTTCAGACAAATGGTGTCAAGGAATCGTTGCATGCTATTGAATTCCTCATAAGCTTGTTGTGAGAGGAAGATAAAAGAGATGATCTATCCGACACTCGAATTACTTTCCGACAGAGAGCAAAGTATCTAAAGCAAAGGAGTGCAGTCTGGATATTTCTCTGAGAATAGAATTCCATTCCATTTATCATTCCAGAAAAGAATAGAATCACCTACACCTGGTAAGACAAACTTCTCCGTATTTATCCACTAGCTTCATAATGTCCCTCCACCAAAAGACCCACACATTTGTAGCATGAGGAACCCCATTGGGATAATAACTCCATACTAATTTCACCCAAGGTAAATCTTCCTTATTATAAAACTTGTGCAGATGCTTCATTACCGTAGCCTCATTCTTTCTTAAATCCAATTCCCAAGCCTCCTTCTCGTTTAGGCTTGCATCATGTCCCATGCTGCTGATTTACCTTTCTAATCAGGTTTTCTATCACTCCATAAACAATGCCTGATGATTCTATTTAGTTGCTTAATAATACCAGGAGGAATATCCGTAGAACACATGAAGAAAATAGGCATTGAGCTCAAACAGGATCTCGATTAATCAATCTTCCACCATAGGCCAAGAAAGTTGAGGTGGCCACTAACCTTCTTTCCAACCTATCAACCAAAGGCATTAGATCTTGAATCTTTGGCCGAGTTGTCCCCATAGGTAGCCCCAGATAAGTAAAGGGCATGCTTTGCACAACACATCCAAACACTGTAGCCAACTCTTGTGCTTGTTCATCAGAGATATTTATGGGGAGAAGGCAAGACTTATGATAGTTAACATATAAGCCAGTAGATTTACTGAAATTACCCAAAGCCTCTTTAAGGATTTCCAATTGATTTGCATCAGCTTGCATAATCAGCAAAGTATCATGATATTGTAAAATTGGGAAATCAGATCCCCATAATTGGCAAATCAGAACTCATTATGGAGTAAGTTATTCACCACCGATCGCAATACATCCCCACCAAGTACATACAAAAGAGGGGAAAGTGGATCTCCTGCCTCGACTCCTCTCTTACATTTGAACTGTTTACCGTGCACTCCATTTAAAAGAACAAGATGATCCATAGCAAAACTCCTTGACCCAACTAATCCACATTTCATTAAAACCTTTGTATCTCAGGATTTGTAACAAAGCCTCATGCTCAATAGTATCGAATGCTTTCTCAAAGTCCAGCTTCAAAATAATGCAAGGGGCACCAGAGGATTTACACTGGAAAATATATTCAAATGCCCATGCTACACAATCATGGATAGTTCTATTTTTGATGAAGCCATATTGGTTCTTATGAATACACCTAGGAATGACCTCCTAATCTATCAGCCAATTTTGTAAGGAACTTTAGACAACAATTTGTCGAGAAATAGGCTGTAATCATTAATCTTTTCAGGGTGGCACTTGGGAATCAAAGTAATATAGGATGTATTTATACTCTCCAAATTTGTCAGGTTTGCATAGAAGTCTTCAGCCAATCTATAAAAATTTTCCTTGATTAAGTGCCAGCATTTCTTAAGGAAAAGTCCATTAAAACCATCTGGGCCTGTGTGCTTTGTCGAAGGCATTTTAGCAACCACTTTATCCATTTCCTCATGAGTAAAAGGCACAGAAGCTGCTCCAAATCATCAGCCCTTTGCAGTAAATTTGCGATCTGCATACATTTGAATACCTCTCTGTTCCCATCCTTTCCTTATAGTACCTAAGCCACACTGCCATTTCGTAATATTGCCACTGTTCTACCATCTTCGTTACAAACTGACAAATGGAATTTCTTTTACTGATTGTGGCCATAGAATGGAAATATTTTGTGTTTTCTTCCCGCTTGATCCACCTAGCAAGACATCTCTTTTTCCAATACAAAATCAGGGCATGCGAGCTTCTCATAATGTGCCTTAACAATCTTCCTGAAATTATTTTCTGTGTGAGAAATAAAGGCCTTTCCTCCTCCAAATTATCCAAGAAGCAATCACAATATTACATCTGACAATATTATTCTTCAACCGACAGACCTACTTTCCAAGTTTTCGTGGCCCCCTTAATAGTTTTAACTTCTTGACAATAAAGCAATTGCATTCCTTCCCAAGAGTCAAATTCCAAGCAGATGATACACAATCCAAAAACCCTTTTTGCTCCACCCAATAATTTTCAAAACGAAATATATTTGCATGAGGTATAACTGTGTCAATACTCACAACACATGGCACATGATCTGAAGTTGGCTTGGCCAAGGGGAGCACCACTGTATTTGGATAAACAGTTGTCCAGTTAGGTGTAGAGAAAAACCAATCCAATTGGACTAACAAAGGGTTTTGCTGCATATTTGACCAGGTGTAAGATCTTCCTTTGAGAGGTAGTTCCAGAAGCCCCAAATGACTGATTAGCTCATTGAAAATAAAGATATCATTCATATCCCCACCAGGCAGATTTCTATTTTCTTGTGATCTTATAAAATTAAAATCACCCATGACAAGCCATAATTCATCATCGTGATATTTAAATTAAACAGCCATTGTATAAATTCATCCCTTAAATCACCATGACAAGGACCATAAATGAAACCAAAGTCCATTTCGATCGAATGAGCATGCAAACTCAATGATCACAAAATCTTTTAACTTGGATTAAGGTCCCTTTGAAAACAGCAGAGTTCCACACCACTAAGATACCACGAGGCACCTGCAGATGGTGAAAAGCAAAATTGTCAAATCGTTTGGACAAAAGGACCTAATGAATTTGTTATCAAAAGATTCCCTTTTGTTTCTGAATACACATCTGTAACACCCACTTTCCTCAATTTTCTCTCCGATAGCTAATCCTTTGCCTCTAATTAATACCACGAATATTCCAATCCAGGAACCTTCCAAGTTTTAAACTTACGAATATAATCCATAAAAATACATAAGCAAGAGATTCAAAGAACATGCAAGCACAACTTACATTAGAGAAACACCGACAGACAGCCTAAACAAAGACTCCTAAGATAAAGGAAATGATAAAGGGCATTTCCTCCCAAAACATGGACAAGTCGTATAACATCTAGCCACTAGTGGATCGCTTTCCCCGACAGTGTAAGCTTGTCATCCGTCATCAACTCGGGCTCAATCTCCAAAGAGATCACCTATGTGTTGCAAAGTCTTGAGTGGAATCGTGGTGTGACCGAAGACTTGTCCTCTGCCTTCTTTTATTGCCTTGATCACCTCTTATTGCAGGCACAGCCTTTCTTGCTCTCTTCCTAGGCTTTGGAGCAATATCAGTAATTGGAGGTACCCTATACCCCTCTCTTGCAGCAGCACCTCTTGTACGCCTTCTAAGCCCCACATCAACTAAAGGAGTTTCCTTGACTTTGGGAGCCTTGGTCTCTTTCCCGCTCTAGTCTGCACTTCATGCCTGGCATAGCAACAAACTCCACATCCAAAGGAACTGTGTAGAAAACATCGGGACGGAGGTGGTTCCAGGACATCCACCACTTTAATTGTTTTTAAGGAGACAACCTTTCTATCCAACTGCTAACCACAGGCTTGATCACGGACAAAACAAGCATCCTTGTCCTTGACAGAAAGTCGTGTCCCACTCCTTTTCAAAGACTGTCCTTGAGACTGAACCTCAAGAAGCCTACTAGAAACAAAGATTCACTTGAATGGCATCCAGAGCGAAAGAATCTCCTGAACCGCTGGGATATAGGCGGCACAAACAAAGTGATAGCCCTTCGTATTCTCTTGCTCGGCACCATGGGTAATCAGCATGTCCTCCTCAAGCTGGAATTCCAATAATATCATCAATGCAGCATGAGATCCCTGACTTGTATCAACAGAGCAGCAGGAACAGATTGAGATGCAACAAACACGATTTTGTCGCATCTTCTACAACAGTGCAACAACTTGAGGTGCAAATGTTTAAATGTGCTTGCAGCTAAAACTTCATCATTAATAGCTTCATCTGCCCAAGATTGCCCTCCCGAACAGCAACCTCGTGCACCACCTCCTTGAAACTGAACTGCAATTAAATCAGCCATGCAAGACATTAACAGGTGTTGTTCATGAGTTGGCTCATTCATCATCACCGTTGGCACCGCAGCATTGGATGAGAGCTACAGAACATCGAGGCATTGTCGTCCACAAGATCTGCAGGAACATCAACAGTAGGGCCGAGGATGAACAGGCATAGGATCTTGTGGTGCATCATTCCATCCATTAGTGGATATTCAGCAGTAACAAACATGTTATTGTCGTGAACTAAACCACCAGGCAGTGGATGAGGGTTTCCATCCATAGGCATTGGGTCTTCACAAAGGGGATCACATCCGCAAACTCGAGGATAGAATATAAACTGAGTGTCCACGAGCGCACGATACAAAAACGACCAACCGAGGCTGCCTAAAGACCACATCACGAGGAACTAACTGAACAGATGAATAAGTGACATAGACAAGAATTCTGCACTTCATCGGATCACGAGAAAACCAATAATGGTAGTCACCAAAAGTGTTAACAGCCTCTCTAATACATCCATCATTACGAAAATCCATAGGAACCCAATGAACATGATCCAACCATTACGAGCACCTTGATGCACACGGTACCGTGCCCCTCATTATGATTCTCAAATCGGATAAAATGATGCGCCCAAAATCCCTTGGTGGATGATCAACTAAAGCAAAGCACGTGCAATCGGACTACGATCCGATACAATCCAACACCATAGAACCAAGACTGAAATTTATCACCTCAAAGCCGAGATTGACGATGAAATCCTCGCAAGATGCACATCATGCAGATCCTGTGGCGGCTCTGCTCCACCACCGCCACGCATGACTCAACCGATCGAGTGAAGTGTGTTGGCGTGACGAAGGTGCGAGGTGGCGGAGAACCTCCATCAATGATTCCATGCCCGCGTGAAGAAAGCGATGAGGATCAAGCTCGGGTTGGCCATTGCGGTCGAGGAGGCGGCAAAGGGCGGTGGCGACGGCAGCTGAAGGCGCCAAGGGCAGGGGAGACGATGGGGAAGTTGACGACAAAGGAGGGGAAGCGTCGCGGATATCTGGGGATTTTGGCACTTCTTTTGGAACCCACTTCTTTAATTGATATGGTTGGTTAAGACAATTCCTTTGTTTATGGCCATAGTTAAAACAACCTCGCATCTGATCTGTCGATGACAATCTTTCGCTGAATGGCCCATCCGTAAGCATTTCTGGCAGTCCCAAAAAGTCCAGGCCCAAGCCTCAACTAAATCCGCAAGCCCATCAAGCCCATCATCAGCTCTGTGAGTATCCGCAGGAGTGGCTGTGGGGATGAGAAACAGATGGCCCAGAGACGGCCCAGAAACTAAGTGAGAATTTGAAATCTGCGGACGCGTGCGCGTGCGTGATCCGAGGGGGCCGCCCGAGGATAGCGGGCATGACCAATGAACCGGAGCAAACTTTCCAAAACTAACCACCGACGTCCCTGCCGGCGGAGCACACCACCACGGAGAACAAGCAACATCGCCTAGATTACCAGGGGAAACCATCTGCGAGCCACCGGGATCACGGAAGCACGACTAACTGAACAAAGCTCGATTAACATGAGGGGGAGCCCTGACCTAGACCTCACCTACTGCAGGACGAACCCTCCGACGAGCTCGGACGCAAGAATCCATTCACCAAACACTCCCGTTCCCAAAGCAAGAACTCACGCCACCAATTTGGCCCCCAAAACTCCACGGATGATAATAACATTTGAATCGGGGCAACCCTAGAATTTCCGTCGAAGCAAAAATAAACCAACTGCTTTAGAAGAGACAGAGAAAGAAAATACTGTCGCGGATGAGAGAAACCCGAGATCATCACTGAAGCCACCGTCGTTGCTTCAAGAGCCGCAGAAACGTTGTCTTCATCTAGTCTGAAGGAAGATCGTCCAAAAGATACCACCATGATGAAATTTCCAGACTCCCTTGATGGGTGAACACGTGATCTGAGAGTGCGCCAGACATGAGATGCCAAGGCCTTCCCAGGAGAAAAATCCAAGCCTAGGGCAATAGCCGCATGCACCGCCATGATCTGTGTGAGGGTGTAGAGGAGACGAAGGGGAAGAAGTTGATCGGAGGAAGAAGGCTAGCAAGGTGAAAGGGGCTAGATCGCCGCGCTAAGGTGTCACCGGCGAGGAGGGTGGGTGGGTGGGTGGGAGAGCCATCATTTTTCTCGTCCGAATGAATGTTATTATCACTTGGTTGAAACATGGCATGCGAAGACCCGGTAGTCCAAGTTAAGTAGGACAGGTGCGGGCACTATTAGTATACTATGCGTGAGGCTTGCAACTTGTAAGATATAATTTTCATAACTCATATGCTTTATTACTACCGTTGACAAAATTGTTTCATGTTTTCAAAATAAAAGCTCTAGCACAAATACAGCAATCGATGCTTTCCTCATTGAAGGACCATTCTTTTACTTTTATTGTTGAGTCAGTTTACCTATCTCCTTCCACCTTAAGAAGCAAACACTTGTGTGAACTGTGCATTGATTCCTACATACTTGCATATTGCACTTGTTATATTACTTTATGTTGACAATATCCATGAGATATACATGTTATAAGTTGAAAGCAACCGCTGAAACTTAATCTTCCTATGTGTTGTTTCAACACCTTTACTTTGATTTATTGCTTTATGAGTTAACTCTTATGCAAGACTTATTGATGCTTGTCTTGAAGTACTATTCATGAAAAGTCTTTGCTATATGATTCACTTGTTTACTCATGTCATTACCTTTGCTTTGATCGCTGCATTCATTACATATGTTTACAAATAGTATGATCAAGATTATGATGGCATGTCACTTCAGAAATTATCTTTGTTATCGTTTACCTGCTCGGGACGAGCAGAACTAAGCTTGGGGATGCTGATACGTCTCCAACGTATCGATAATTTCTTATGTTCCATGCTACTTTATTGATGATACCTACATGTTTTATGCACATTATATGTCATATTTATGCATTTTCTGAACTAACCTATTAACAAGATGCCGAAGAGCCAGCTTGCTGTTTTCTGCTGTTTTGGTTTCAGAAATCCTAGTAAAAAATATTCTCGGAATTGGACGAAACTTTCGCCCAGGGTCCTATTTTTGCACGAAGCTTCCAGAAGACCGAAGACCTAACGAAGTGGGGCCACGAGGAGGCCAGGGGGTGGCGGCGCGGCCCAGGCCCTGGCCGCGACCTATCCCCTGGGCCCCTCGTGTGCCCCCGCGTTGACCCTCCGCCTACTTAAAGCTTCCGTCGCGAAACCCCCAGACCGAGAGCCACGATACGGAAAACCTTACGAGACGCCGCCGCGAATCCCATCTCGGGATTAGATCGCCGCACCCGCCGGAGGGGATTCATCTCCTGAGGACTCTACACCGCCATGGTCGCCTCCGAGTGATGAGTGAGTAGTTCACCCCTGGACCATGGGTCCATAGCAGTAGCTAGATGGTCGTCTTCTCCTTGTTGTGCTTCATTGTTAGATCTTGTGAGCTGCCTAACATGATCAAGATCATCTATATGTAATACTATATGTTGTGTTTGTCGGGATCCGATGGATAGAGAGTACTATGATTATGGTGATTATCAATCTATTGTTCATGTGTTGTTTATGATCTTGCATGCTCTCCGTTATTAGTAGAGGCTCTGGCCAAGTTTGTACTCTTAACTCCAAGAGGGAGTATTTATGCTCGATAGTGGGTTCATGCCTCCATTGAATCTGGGACAGTGACAGAAAGTTCTAAGGTTGTGGATGTGTTGTTGCCACTAGGGATAAAACATTGATTCTATGTCTAAGGATGTAGTTGTTGATTACATTACGCACCATACTTAATGCAATTGTCTGTTGCTTTGCAACTTAATACTGGAGGGGGTTCGGACGATAACCTGAAGGTGGACTTTTTAGGCATAGATGCAGTTGGATGGCGGTCTATGTTCTTTGTCGTAATGCCCAATTAAATCTCACTATATTTATCATGTCATGTATATGCATTGTTATGCCTTTCTCTATTTGTCAATTGCCCGACTGTAATTTGTTCACCCAACATGCTTTTATCTTATGGGAGAGACACCTCTAGTGAACTGTGGACCCCGGTCCTATTCTTTACATAGCATACAATCTACTTGTTTTACTGTTTTCTTTGCAAACATCTTCCACTCGATACGTTTAATCCTTTGTTACAGCAAGCCGGTGAGATTGACAACCTCACTGTTTCGTTGGGACAAAGTACTTGGGTTGTGTTGTGCAGGTTCCTAGTTGGCGCCGGAATCCCTGGTGTTGCGCCGCATCACATTTCGCGACCATCAACCTTCAACGTGCTTCTTGGCTCCTCCTGGTTCGATTAAACCTTGGTTTCTTTCTGAGGGAAAACTTGCTACTGTGCGCATCATACCTTCCTCTTGGTTCCCAACGAACGTGTGAGTTACAGATACACGGGCTAACTAGCCCAAACTTGATAAACAAGGCCGATTCACACATTTCTTCTATATGTATATCTTCAAATCCGTCTTGATCGCGGCCCACCTCTGACTTGGTCAAATTCTGGTGATAACACATGCCCCCCTGGTTTTGGAAATGATATTTCCAAAATCATTACGCTTTTCCCGTCGGGTCATGTCGTGGCAGAGCAGAACCGTTGCAGTATCCTTCATCATGATGCCTTGCCTTCTCAACTTCTCTGCACGATTTGACGGTTTTGGCACCACATCCTCGAAAACTGCTTGGGCATTAAACTTCCACTATATCCCCTTTATTTAACCGCTCAAACAGTTCTCCTCTGCATCTCCTTCGCATTAGCACTCCAAAAGCCCTCCTGCGCCACCATGTCCTCTTCTTCCTCCGCCTCATCGGGCTTTCCCATCGAGTCCTCCTCTTCCCGCGAGCCGACGCCGGAGTGGAACCCAGCGGAGGTCCACGCGGCCAACACTCGCGCCATCGAGGCCGGGAATGAGCCCAGCCATGATTTCTCCATCTGGTCAGAGGACGACAAGTCCCTGACCGACGGGGAGAGCGATCTCCGCTTCCTCGCCGACAAGGAAGCGGTGGAAGAAAGCGAGGATGATCGCTTCCCCTGGGATGGGGCCACCTCCGAGGAGGTGAAGGAGGAGGAAGAGGAGGACGACGACGACGACAGCTCCCCCGACGAGCCGCCGGCCAAGCGCCATTGCCCCTGGCCGGGGAATCTGAGTGACTTCGACGCGACGACGACGACGACGACGAGGAAGATGAGGACAATGAAGGTCCTGCCGGCGGCCGCCGGAGCAGCGATGACGAGCCGGCCGGAGCAGCGCCGACAGCGGCGATGACGGCGACGACGAGGGCAGCAATGGCCCGTAGATAGGGCCCTTAGCATAGATCCGTAGAAGTAGACGGGGCAATGTACCCCTTAGTACTCCCCTTGAGGGCAATCAGCTCATTATGTAAGAAATCGCTCGTATTAATGAAGAACTTTTCCCAATTTGATTTGCCGACTTTCTGAGTTCAATTGAGCCGATTCCCTCTTCTACTGACCTTGCCGATTCGTTCCCTTTGCCAATGCGTGATGAGCCGATAGCACCGCATCGGTCCTTCAAAATTTGCCCTTCCCTTCTTCAATCGATGATTCTCTTCCAGATAATGTGGGATCTCCAAGAGAGCCCTTACCCCAACCGTTTTCAGCGGTCCTTTCCAGCGAGCGCTCATCATATTGCGAAGAAGGTTGTGACGAAGATCACCCGATGGTGCCAAATCGGCTCCTCCATAGAACGTCTACCAGGCCTTCTACCAGTTGTTCCCCCCCCGAGTCTTCAGCCAAAAAACAGAACGAGGACGCATAAATTGTGGCACAAGCCCGGGCTTGATCATGCAGCCAGCCGATTTGCACATAAATCGGCTTCCCAGAGCAGAGAGCCTTCAAGGTGAGCTGCCCCGAGTTTCTTCAGTCGCTCTTAGCGCCCTGCTGGTCGATCGGCTCCTTTCCTTTGGCGGATCTAATGCGATCCATCCTTGACCTGATCACGCAGAAACAGTTATTCCTCTTGAGTCGATGGCTGCGCATCGGCTACTTCTCAATTCTAAAGTCGATGGCCTTGCGGCCCCCATACTTAGTGTTTTATCCACCTAGGTGCCCCCCGAGCCGATTCTGTCAAGAGAATTGATGGTATCGGCTCTTCAGGTAATCCCTGTTGGGTCAAACGTTGAGCCCAGGCAGAATGGATGGTGAGGATAATTTTGGCCGATTGCTGGAATCGGCCTCCACGTTGCTTATTAACGTAGCCTTGCTACTCGTCCATGCTGGCGGATAAAACCAGCCCAATCTCTGACTTTATCACGTTGGTGCGCTTGCTGTTGTCCACCTCGGGTGCATCGTGTAATCGTGGAGCTCTACACTTCGCCGGACGAACGAGCACCATGTTTGTGCCAGCCGATGTTTCATCATCGGCTTTCCTTTGCTTGGGGCGCCACTCTTTTCTTTGCGGCAGTCCCTCTTCATCCAGGGTCCTCTGGACTTTCGCAGCCAAATCAGGTCGTGCCTTCCTCAGCGTATGCAAGTATAACCTTTCGGCTTCCTCCAGACCGCGCAATCGCTGAACCCTGCGCTTTTGTGAATGGCTGAGACCATCAGGGCACCACCTTGGACGGTGGTACCTGTCTTCTTCGTCTTCCCCCTCGTCTTCCGAATCCTCGAGATCTTCCAACAGAGGGGTCTCAGCACGTCTGTTTTGTGGTGGGAGAGGCCCTAGGCGCTCGAACACAGACACGTTGGCTGCCTCCTTCTTTTTCTGGTTGCATTCTGGGCAGTTGCCGATTGTTGGTAATCGGCTCATTCCTGAATCCCAGCAGTGTCTGAAGAAGGGGCAGTCCCAATGTCTGCCCGTGTCGTCTTGCTCCCTTGCGTGGCGCTCCTGTCGCTCCTCATCGTGATTATGCCGACGATGCCTTCTGTCGTTTCTGGCCAGACGATCTCTTTCATCATCGTCGCCGTGTCGCCGGCGTTGGTCATACCGACTCACATACTTGTTGAGGAGGTGATCAGAGAGGGGTCGTTGATATCTTATGTTCTTCACTTCTCCCTCTGTGACGTAGCGCTTGCCATCTTGACGGAGCCGATCGCATGGAGCGGCCTCCTCTGTGTCTTTGCTATGAGAGTAGCAGTCCTCATCCCCGCCCTTCTCAGAGTGGTGTCCAAGCTCTACCATGTTGATGTTGGCTGAGAAATCTGGCTGGCACCCTCCGAGGTGGGTAAACTCCACCATGTTGACGGCGGGGAAGGGGTGTGTGTCGACCTTCATGGCGTACTGGTTAAAAATTAGTCGCCCATTTTCTATCGCCATTTGGATCTGCTGACGCCACACCCTGCAGTCGTTAGTGGTGTGGGTGAACGTGTTATGCCACTTGCAGTATGGCTTTCCGTTCAGCTCTTGCACCGTAGGGACCTTGTGGCCTTCGGGTATCTTTATGTGCTTCTCCGCGAGTAAGAGATCGAAAATCTGCTCGGTTTTCGTCACGTCGAAGTCGAACCCTCTTGGAGGCCCTGGTGGCTTCACCCATTTGCAGGTTACTGGGCCTGCCGCTCGAGTCCACTCAGCCACTGCGACCTCTTGTTCTCCCGTAGCACCTTCATCTTCGCCTGCGTCAACCATGGTAACCACGCGCTTGAATTTGTCCTGGTAGACATCTGGGTGGCGCTGTTCATACGCTGACAGCTTCTGCACCATGTGTGCTAATGAAGGGTAGTCCGCTTGGGAGGCCACGTCCTTGATCGATGATGATAGACCCACCACCGCCAACTCGACTGCTTCTTTTTCGCTCACGTGAACCGAATAGCATCGGTTCCTAACGGTCCTGAAGCGCTGGATGTATTCCGACACTGTTTCCCCGCGCTTCTGTCGTACTTGTGCCAAATCGGCAATGCCAGCCTCGGAAGCCTCTGAGTGATATTGCTCATGGAACCGTTCTTCCAACTGCTTCCAAGTCTGGACCGAGTTCGGTGGTAGCGATGTATACCAACCGAAAGCCGATCCTGTGAGGGACGTAGAAACTCACACAGCTCGTCTGACGCGAGATCATGCCCAGCTGTGCCAAATATCGGCTCACATGTTCGATGGAGCTGGAACCATCTGATCCGCTGAACTTTGTGAAGTCCGGGAGCCGATACTTGGGTGGTAGCGGGATCAATTCGTACTCGTTGGGGTACGGCTTGGTATAGCCGACCGTCTTCCTTTTCGGCATCATGCCGAACTGATCTTTCAGAATCGTACAAATCTGATCCGCGGTGATGGCTGAAGGTGCCGAACCCTGAAGATTCGTCGGAGTGGCGTACTTAACCAGCCATGCTTGTTTTTCTGGTTCTGAGCCAACTGCAGGAGCTGGGCTCGGGAGTTTTGTCGGGGTGGCGTATTTAGCTAGCCACGTTTGCTTCTCAGGGTCTGCCTCCGACGTTCCTCCTGTTGCCCCAGAAGTCCCTGCTATAGCGACCTGGTTCGAGGGTGCCCAGGTGCTGCAGTCTGGCACGTATGCGCATGCGTATCCGTGCGGGATCTCCTTGGGCGCGTCATGTAGGAATTGGTAGTCACTGGGGTCACCACCAATCTTGTAGACGACGTAGGCCGATGAGTTCGGCGCTTCGGGCGCTGCCAACGCGAACGGCAGCGGTGGACGGGACTGGAGTAGCAATTCTCCTTGGTGAGTCCCTAGAGCTGGTCCTGACGGAGAGTACTGATGGCTCATGATCTCCTGGATCACGCGCAGAGCGACGCGCTCCAACGTATTCACCAGGCTCTCAGAATGGCGGTGCAGCGAATGAGCCACCATGAAGTTGATCTCCTGACGCAGCGACCTGGTGCGTTCTTCTGACGGGGTGGATAGGTCCACTCCATCAAGCGCGCCTTCAGGTGAGAACCCCTTCCATCTGATGCCATGGGAGCGGGTCCTGTGGAAAGAGCCGATTAGGTCGGCTTCGAGGAAGGCTTTGACCTCGTCATACTTCTTCTTGAGCTCGCCAGTGAGCTCCTCGTAGGTGACCGGAGTTTCTTCCGCCATCTCGATGTAGATGGCGATGTGGTTGATGTCGAAGATTGTCCCACCGGGCGTGCCGAATGTGTTGACGTCGAAACCCACCGGCGGGCAGTGACTGGTCAACACCGTAGAGCCGGGAACAACTAGGGCTGCGGCTGGCCCCAGTCCCTCAGAGCGACGGCCCGCAAAGCCTCCTGGTCGCGCGCCGATGCAAATTGCAAGGGCGTGCCACCTGACCTATACCTGGTCAGGAAGGTGTGGATGATGCCTCGCTTAGTTTCCTGCAGGGCACACACGTACACGTTAAATACGAGCCTCGATCGGCTCTCAGGTTATCCTGTGAATCGGCTCATGGAGCCGATCCACCCATGATTCGTCCAAGGTGGCCGAATATATGGTGGTCCTGCTTGATCAAGATAAAGCGTATGAGATCCACGACGATCTAGGGTTTTCACCGCATAATCGGATCATCCTACTCACGATTGGGCCTCGCGCTCACGCACGGTGATCGTAAGCCAGCCCTAGACAAGGCCTAAAAACCAACACTAGGTTGATCCTCGGAACGTCCTGTCTAGGGGCAGCAAACTACACCCTACATGCCGCTGGATCCTCCAACCCTTTGTAAGGCCTAACTATTGCAGATATTAAACTAATCCTTGATGAATCAAGGAGCAATCGTAACGGATCAGATCTACTAAATAACGATCAAGCGGGGTGCCGCCCCTGCACCCATGATGAGGTACAGGGACGGCTAGATGCGCAAGGGTTGCACTACGACAGCATATGATACTAGGAACAATGCTAACCCTAACACATCTATGATAACTACGTTGCTCGCCATCAAAAAGGCTTCAGTACGAGCAACGCATGAACAACTAGGCAGGCTCGTGCTGCCTAGATCGCGAGATGCGATCTAGGCAGCATGGTGCTTACCGGAGAAACCCTTGAGACGAAGGGGTTGGCGATGCGCCGAGATTGGTTTGTGGTGAACGTTGGTTGTTGTTTATTCCATAAACCCTAGGTACATATTTATAGTCCAGGGGACTTTCTAATGTGGGCGTGCACTAAACCGTGCACGAGACAAACTCTAATCTCTACGTAACCTACTATATAAAGATACACGGGCTAACTAGCCCAAACTTGATAAACAAGGCCGATTCACACATCTCTCTACGCATATATCTTCAAGTCCATCTTGATCGCGGGACCCACCGGCTTCGGCATGCTGCAGGACGCTTCGAAAGTCAACCTTTATGCTCTTTGTGCAGAAGGGGCAGCTGTTCCTGGCACCAGTCCAGGGTTCACTCCAATACTTGTCGAACTTCCCCGCCTTAAGCTTGTTGAGAGTGGCCCTGGCCTTCCTATGACGCGACTCGACATCGCTGTCAACCTCATCAGTAGCAACCTGATACATGCCAAATAAACAGGTGAAGCAAATATGTAGCAGTTGCAACTAATAATGAATATGAATCTAAAAAGATTCTGACGCTAATTCAAAACCCTATAGCGCAAAAAAAAGAGGGAGAGACCATAGAGCAAATCGATACAGGGCTATGTTAAATAAGGGAGAGAGGTGAATCGGATGTGAAGCAAATATGTAGCAGTTGCAACTAATACTGAATATGAATCTAAAAAGATTCTGACGCTAATTCAAAACGCTATAGCGCAAAAAAAAGAGGGAGAGACCATAGCGCAAATCGATACAGGGCTATGTTGAATAAGGGAGAGAGGTGAATCGGAACATACTTCCTCCCCCTCGTCGACGATATTCTCGTCGAAGGTCGGCGGCGGCGGTTCAAAGATGAGTTCAACCTCCTCCTCGTCATCTAGGGGATGCTTCCCAAGAGAGTGGACCCATCTACCAACAGCATCAGATGCCGATGAGCGACCGATGGCCCGACCTTCGGCAATGGCCTCCGCTTCGTCTTTGGCATCCGCTGCGGCAATGATCGCCGCCGTTGCGGCCATGCGTGCTGCGGTCGCGGCTCTGCACGCCTCCTCTGCGGCTAAGGCCAGCCGCGCGGCTTTCGCTTTCGCTGCGTTGACGGCGTCGGTTGGGCTCTCCATCGGTGGAATGGGAAGGGGAAGTGAAGAGAGGGTTTTTTCCTAGTCCGTGGAGAGAGGGAGAAGTGTGGACGTGAAATGGATAACTGACGATATTTCAAGATTTGGGAGACATAGCACGAACCGGCAGATGACAGCGCGTGGGTGCATTACCTCATAGCCTCTGTCCTAGAAAGAGCGTACGTGTGGGTTTTCAAGGCATATTAAGGATTTTATTATTACATTGGGAAACTGTCATCGACCATCACTTTCCTCTTCAACTTTTCCACCTCCAATGATCTAAATGCATGTAGTAAATAAGAAAACCATATTATGCTAAATACTACTACCTCCATCCCAAAGCGTAAGGCTTATATTATTTTTAGAAGCTCAAACTATGTCAAGGTAAACTAAGATTTTACCAAAAATCATTATCATGCAAAATACAAAATTAATATCAATACATAGACAACGATTTTTTTTGGTATGGTATCTACAAAATATTATATTAGTTGATAGATTGTTCTAAATTTTCGTCAACCTTTACTTGCTTTGACTCTTAAAAAAAGACTTAAGCTTTGTGATGGAGGTAGTACGTACTAGTCGTGAAGAAACTATATCCCTCGTGATGAGAAAGAAATATTTTTTACTACCACTCTTTTGTGGACAAATTTTGAAGTGCATTGCAAAACGAGAAGTACACTCTTTTATGGACAAATTTTAACTCTACACCCATTATTTCAGGATGGAGGGAGTATAACCCAACTTGTTTTTTTCTTCTGGGCACTACACTGCTTTTTCCCTGTGCAATGCTTGGTTCTACCCTTTTTCTCAATGTAATGGTCACTTTAAGTCATTTTTTCCCACACACATTTATTTTGTACTTCTCTACAGTGTTGACCGTGCTACTACTATTTGTGTTAGTGCGCCAAAAACAAAATGTTATTTTTTAAGTGCCAAATTAATCTAGGGCGTTGGTTGTGAATCGGTGAACAAAAAAGAGATAGCCCAAAAGAGGAACACACCAAGGTACAAAAACTAGTATATATGCATGTTTCTATGTACATATATATGACCCTGGGTTTGTAGATAAAAAACATTCATATATGCGCTTACTATTAATATACATAAGTTTATGCTGATTCTCTTGGTTTAGGTATATATATGGTTAGGCATCACTACTAATTCAGAAAAAAACAAAAATGTAACTCTTCAAGTGAAGTCATTTTAAGTGACCTAACAACTAAAATTCATATATAGGATTTGTATAGGAATTATGTAGGATTTAGATCACATGTGAATTTTCCCCACACTAGTTGTTTGATTCATAGGAACATATCCTATAGGAATCTTGCAGTGCAAATCCTATAAGAATAAAACATTAGGTCATACCTCATGGAAAATTTCCTTTGGCACAATCAAACACAACTCATCTTCCTATATGATTCAACTAGCCATTAAATCTCAATCCTATGTTTTCCATATTTCTATGGTTTTCCCATCCTATGAATCAAAGGAGCCTTAGGGCTTATATCTTTTTTTAGAAAGGCAAACTATGTTAAGATTGGCCAAGTTTTACGAAAAACCTTTAACATGCAAAATACAAAGTTGAGTCATTTCGTTTGAATCGGAGGGAGTACATTTGACGTTATGGTACTATTTGACAGCTGCTTGGCACTGTATTTTTTTTCGAACCAAACTTCCCCCTTCATGAAGCTTTTATTTTAGCTTCAGTGACTTGATACATCCATATATCTAGACAAAGTTGAGTCAATTCATTTGAATCAGAGGGAGTACATTTGACTATATGGGTATTGTTTGACAACTGCTTGGCACTGTCTTCTTTTTTGAACCAAACTGCCCCCTTCACGAAGCTTTTATTTTGGGATAGAGCTTCACTGACTTGATACTTCCAAGTTTCACAGTGACTTGGTGCCACCATCCACCATCCATCTCAGATCCAATGTATGCGATCGACTTAGAATTTAAACTAAATAATTATTATAATTGCTCAGAAATATTTCAAGAACTTCCAGTTAATCGTGCATATTTCGATTTATATTTTGGTGAAGTTTCATTCGATTTGAATCAAAGGTTTGTGAGCAAATATATACTCCCTCCGGTTCATATTAATTGACTCTAATATGGATGTACTAGACACATTTTAGTTCTAGATACATCCATATTGAAGTCAATTAATATGAATCAGAGGGAGTATTTAGTTTAAACTAGTGCTCGTATACGTAAAAAGCTCTTTAATCACAAGCTAATCGTCCGAGTGGGATGAAATATTCACAGATTTTAGAACAAGGCATCTACATTTTACTGGATTTTTTTCATAATTTTTGTTTTTAGGTTCGAAATAAGAGATTAGTTTGGAACGTTGGATCTCAAATGGTTGGTAGATGGTGGCACCAAGTCACAATGAGATTTGGAGACTTCAAGTCACTGCAGCTCTGTCCTTTTATTTTGACAAACTGCAGAGCCGCTGGTGCATCTATGCTTGCGTACGGCCGACGCCGATTCTTAGCAAGGAAGTTCTTCCTATAAGTAGTAGTATCCATACTCCACTCCAAGGCATGTATAAAAAAAAGAACCCATCCCGTTCTCGTTTTCCCGATCACTCTTCTCTGAAGATGGAGGAGGCCCTCTTCTTGTGCCCCCTCTGCCTGCTGCCCTTCAAACCCCCCATATCCAAGGTCGCTCCCTTCCGATTTCATTCTTAGGTTCACCTGTGAGAAATGTCAATGACAACTGATGCCACGTACGTTGTTCCGTGCAGTGCAAGGGCGGTCATATGGGCTGTCGGCGCTGCGTCGGCGAGCTTGCGCCGAACCCGTGCAAGAAGTGCGAGCAGCCGGCGTGGTTGCCGCCGTCGAATCGATCTGGGCCAAGATTGCCGCCGTCGAATCGATCTGGGGCAATGGTCAAGTGCGTCGGCTGCCAGAGCTTGGTCGCCTCCACGGAGTCCTACAAGCACTATATCGCGTGCCCGCATGGTCCGTGCGGCTGCACAGAGGCCATCAATACCGGCTGCAGCTTCACCGGCCCGCCGCGGGAGCTCCTGGTACACCTCCAAGCATCCCACTCCATCCCAGTGTTTACGTTCCAGTATGGCATACCCGCCTGGTGCATAGTTCGTGTTCCGGTACAACCGCGGGGACACCTGTTCATCGGCAGTGGGGAAGAAGACGGTAGCGTGTTCGCCATCACCGTTGGAGCGCTCGGCCCGACCACCATTGTGTCCTGTGTGTGCATCAGGTCGGCCGCGTGCTTGTTTCCGATGTACAAGGCGCAGCTGTTGGTGATTGGTCCGCCGGCGCCGGCGACGGCTGGGACCAGTGACCTCTCGACGGACACCTTGATGGCGGTAATCGAGCCGACGAGCTCCCCGACGCCTAGCTCGATCATGTTGCAGCAGCTCACTTCTTTCCTGGCGGTGCCGCCCCGTTACGCGAAGCAGAATGGAGGGCAGCGTGTGTTGCCTATCTGCGTTTGCATCAACAAGAAGGTTATACAATAATCTTCGTTTAGTCATACTGCAATGTAGTTACTCGAAGATCGGAGGGAGTAGTTTAGTTCGAAGTAGGGTTCGTTCGGATGTATTTTGGACTTGTATAGTAGTACTACTACTCCAGAACTATTACTAGCTAGTTGGAGTGCTAGAATGCAGCTCGGAGTATTATAGTATTTTGGCAGTACTACTAGTTATGTATGTGACTGCAAATTCAAACTAAAATGGACTATTTCTTGCTAATGTTGTTCTTTTGGAGTCATCATTTTTTTCTGAACGTGTTAACTATGCTATTGTCTAAGGATTCGTTTAGATTTCTTTGGTTGAATTCATATTTCGTCTCTTCCTAATTTGGCAAAACTGCACTGTCATGGGCATTCTTACAAGGTCGCTGAAGTTTCAAAGTTTCTTAATGTATATTGCGTAGGGTGTACCCCCTTAACATGGATCTGTTGCATTTTTGGGTTGTATTTTTTTTGGCAATTTTCAGGACCATAAAATAGCACGCCTTCAGTTGAAATTTGAATTAGTGGCCGATACTAGCATGGAGTAGTGAAGTTTTTTTGTACTCCCTCGGTCCCACCAAAAGTGTCTCACCTTTGTTAAAATTTAGATGGATAGATGTATTTTTTTTACAAAGTTGAGACAACTTTGGTGGGACGGAGCCACGGAGTCGTAGTTGATGGCGAGAAGGTTGATGCCTTGCTAGGTTGGTGTACGTTGCAAAAAGAACAAGGTTGGTGTGTATTTGTTTTATTTGTTCACCATAATACTGACATGGCCATCGATTTGATTAGACAACACAAGCCTGGGATGTTTCACTTATTTATTGTAGGAAGCACGATTAATGTTCTGTAATGATGGGGCTACTCCTATAGTCCGTCTGCTCCTACTCGGGTGTCGGGTCACAGTCACACTCTCCTCTTTTTTTGAACACATTCACACTCTCCTCTTTTTTTGAACACATTCACACTCTCCTCGAAACTGCAGTAGGCAGTATATGAGCGTCTCGGTTCACCTCCGTCGTCTATCCCCACTCCGCCCATCTTCCATAGCACGCGCCTGCGTCTCCGCCATGGCGCTTTCGCATCCTATCCAGCAGTGCCCAGTTTGAGAGCCTCTGTTCTCCAACTCAAACCCCCACCTGCCGCCATTGATCGCCATCTCTCTCCCAAAGTTCGAATCAGTAGATCGCCCAAGAAAATACCAACCCCATTGTACCACCTGCCTCATTGCGATGGCGAAATCGAGCAGGGTCTGTGGATCTGGGCTGTTTCACAAGGTGTTTACGGAAGGCCCCCTTGAAGTGCTCATCAGCCAGTGCGACGCCATCACCGCCGCGTCCCTAGTCGGTTCCTCCAAAAGTATTCTTCAGTCAGCCAAATACAGTGCCACTCTGCCTGCTTCTCAGCCGTTTGGCCTTCCGTGTGTTCTCTGTTGTGACCCGGCGGATAAACCATGGGCGGTGTTCAAGGAGGATTTGCCGGTGCACAGCAAGTGCAAACTACTGCCGCTGGACAGGTTCTCCTATGATGGCCTAATGCCACACGGTAAGGATGAGGAGCGGGCAGGCGCCAATGGAGATTGGATCGCCATGGTTGGCCCCGAAGGCAAGTGGAACCTCCTCAATGTCTACACTCATCGCAAGATTAAGCTTCCATCTTTGAGGGACAAGTTGGAAACCACACACAATCCACTTATATTCGAGTATCAGCGTTCTGCTATTCGACTGCAGAAGATAGCTATTTGCCAAGTTCCTACAGCTGCTAGGGGGTATCAAGATTTCTCCCTTGTCGCAATCTTCGACTTTGCAATTGCCTACCTCCATGGCGAATATCCTCGTACATGGATATTTCTTGAAAACCAGTTTCAGTACGGCGCCATATACTGCGATGCAATTATACATAACGGACTTGTGTTCGCCGTTACTGAGCTTGGAAATGTTTATGCATGGGATCCTAATCAATTTGGTAACATTTCCTCCCTATCTTTTTTATATACGTAACTTATATAGTATTTCACCTCTTATTTGTTGAACTGTCTTGGCATCTTTTGGCTTAAAGGAATTCCATAGGCGCACACCATAACCCTCTTGTGGTATGGACATATATAGAATTTAACATCTATAGGAATTTTAGTATGGTCTAATGTGCATGTTGTTCCTTAGGAAAAAGGCCCCCTAGTAATTAAGTTTCTTTATTATTACTCCCTAGAAAATTTAAGGTAGAGTAGAAATAGAATCAATAAAGGTGCCATGCAATATTGATAAAGACTTTCATTTGTTTATATTCCCCCGGTTCTAGAGAATAAGGAGTACTATATTCAAACCATCTAAAATTTGGACCAATATTTTCGGGAACATGTTTTAAATCCATATGAAGTTTTACCAAGATGTTCGAAATATATTTCAAACCATCTTATGTTCGACCATGATTTTATAAAGTACTAGTATTGGCATCCCAATATCAAATCAATATCACTAGTAGATAAATCATGAAATATATTTTCATGTGACGTGTTCTTTCCTTTTTCAAGGTCCTATAGTGCTCCCTGCTCCATTCATTCCGTGGACGGCTGGATTTGATGACGATGATGATTTTGACTCTAATAGTCGTACGTGGTGGCTGGCAAGATCTCAAGATCGTTCTAGACTTCTCCTGGTCTATGCACGTGGCGTAATGGATTTTGACGCTGACGGTGCTCCAACTCATTATGATAGTACCCCTTCTGTCCATTGCGGTCGCGCTGTTCACAGCTATTCGGGGTATACCTGCATTGTATTCTCGAATGACACTAGTCGGTTACTTCCAGCCAACCCGTGGGAAAGGGTTACTAATCTTGGAGACTATTCTATGTTCCTTGGGTTGAACTATCCGATTTTCATGCCAGTGGGTGGTGCAACATTTCCCCCAGGATATTTGACAAGAAGAAACTGCATCTACACCACGCCTCAGGCCATTGGCTCTCAGTTTGACACATCACATCAAGAAATTTTCCGCTTCAGTCTAAATGGCGAAGACCACCAAAGCATATCTTTCTCAAGCAGCGGTCCAGGGGCCAACTGGCATACGGGGTTTTGGTTCATCCCAAGCTACACCAACGCGCTGGACTGGAACAAAGACAATCAGAGTTAGGGATATTTATGTAATAGTAGGATCATACTACTAGCTAGCTCAGTTGGTCTTGACTCCTATTTAACTATTTATAGCTAATGTACTTAGGTGATAAATTTATGCTATTTGCATGAACCCAGGCGCTTCTTTTAATTTGATCAAATACGGTCTATACACATGCATGGTTGTTTGGCTGTTTCAGTGTCCCTAGAGGCATACATATATACTGTTATTTAGCAATCTTTATTACAGTACAAAGGTCTTAACCTCATGGTTCACAGAAAGTATAAACGTAGATCAACCATCTAAACATAGAAGACATTCTAGTGTATGATTCTTACATATACACATCAACATCCTATCAGAAAATCTTAATGTGAATTGTACTGGCTGTACAAACCCGTGCATCATTCTCTAGCCGGTTGCACCCAAAAACCAAATCGTGGTACTTCATAGTTGACTGTATGTAGGACAACATACAGATCCAATGCGAAGCCATGGGTATCACCTGCATGACAGAACCATATTTCACATGGTTGGAGGTACTCCATATGGCATTTAAAATCATTCCTTGTCTTTCATATGGTCCTAAAAATAGTACAGTTGGATTTGTGGGTTTTAATTTTTTATTAACACACTCAATTGATTGCCCAAACATTGATTAATAATATTATTAAGGGGTGTGATGTTGAAAGCCATAAGAACAATGTGCCAAACAATCTTTGCTAGCGGACGGTAAATGTATACCCATCAGAAATAATCAGCAGACGTGCATGTTTCTTTGGTCAGAATAACTGCTGCACCATCTTAAAAGTAAATGGCATGACCATTTATTTGATTTGATAGCGTGCAGCTAGATGGCGTACATTACTATCTCTACTTCCTTGGGTCGCCCAAATCTGGAGTACTAAAAGCAAATCCTGGTGATTCATTTGACAAGACAACACAGATGCGTCCAAATTTCTCCGTCCATATTATTATAATCTGGAGTGCGTTGCCTCGTTGCCTTCCAAGAGAAGCTGCATTCCTTGCCAAAAAAGAGAGAGAGGCTGTATTTATAACTATCTCACCGGCCGCCACTAGTACAAACCATCACTCCCTCTCCACCTCCACCTCCATCTCTTCCCTAGTAGCTCCACCTCCATATCGGCGACGGACCACAATCGCGCGGCTTCGACTTCCTCTTCGACGGCGGCGGCGACAGAGGCGTGAGGCACCTTCTCCGCGGCGCATCACTCATCCTCGTCCCGCGGCAACAATGGCTGTATGTGAAATCACCATACCCTTTTGTATGGTAGAGATGATGATGTGCGGATAAAATTTTATTGGCGGTTGCTCATCCTTGTTTGAATATTTGGTGTAGATTCACATCTAGGGCAGGGTGTCAAGCGGGGTGGGTAGCGGGCTAGCTAGTTTCAGTGCGAGTGCTTTAAATCTGCTCTAATCTCAACCACTATTTGCTCTAATTTTCTGCTTTGCGGGACGATTCGCGGACGCCGCTTGCAACCCTAATCTAGGGTATTGATCCTAGTTTAGTAGACTACTAGGATTTACATGCCAATTTGTTTTTAGACTAGATCCGGATATTTGTCAATACTACTACGTACTTCTTCCGTTCGTATTTAATTGACTCTAGTTGAAAGCATCGACAGTTCATTTTCTTCTCTCCCTCGCGTCGACTAATTAAAACCGAACAGAGGGAGTATTAGGAATCCATGTGCATCCGTACTACCAGTAAGGTATTGCGTTGTTGCAGAGGCTCAGTGTAATCAATATCTTTCGATATTAATATACTCACTTTATCAGAAAATAAATTAGTAATCCATGTTCAAACTTGCTAGTTTGATCGACGTTTGATGATGATTTGTGAGGCCATGTATGGGCCTAGTTTGTTTTGCCTGGTGGTCAGTAGGCTGATGATTTATTTTTTTGCTTGGTCGATCTGTGGTCGTTCCATGGCCACTGCTGATTAAGCATTACTAGAATCAACAATTTTTTGCTTGTCTGGTGATTGGAAGTGTATGCGCTAGCACCATCGCACGATGATTAGTCTTAATGGAGATGCAGATGTCGATCAAGAGGGAGAAACATATCTTGATCATGCATTTCTCACGAGATTACTTGGTGATTGGAAGTAGAATCCACAATTTGTTGTGCAAACTTCTCAACATATGCATATATTCAATGAATTGGCTTTATGTGATCAATAGTACTTCTTATTGCAGATGGATGGAGGGGAAAGAGCGAAAAAACCGATACTTAGTGAGATGACTTCTCATTCTTTGACTTCTGATATCCCAGATAACAAGGTAAATATATAGAACGACGATTCGTAGGTGATAAAAGCAGAATCCACAATTTGCCGTGCAAACTTCTCAACATATGCATATATTTGATTAATTAGTTTTATGTGATCAATAGTATTACTTATTCCAGATGGACGTAGGGGAAGGAACGAAAAAGCGGATGCTATGTGAAATGACTTCTAAATCTGTGTGTTCTGATATCCCAGATGACAAGGTAAACATATGGACCGACGCTTGTTTTGCCGCTGCCCCTGTTAGATGGCTAGATGCTCTGGTCTAATTTCTGTTCATGTGCTTATTATTGCAGAAACATAGAGTTGAAGAAAACTCTATATTGTCTGATGACAAAGGTGAAATGGCATGCCAGTCTTTTAAACCTCCGACGCCACCTTGTTTACTGTCTATGGAGACTGATGCAGCTGGACCTGGTACTGATGAGCCTATACCTGGCATCATCGTGTCACATGAAGAAGGTTGTGGATTGGGTTTACCCCCTGCTGTAGAAACTGGTGGTGCAGCTGGAGCTGCTAGTGTAGAGCCTCTAGTGAACGGTGTCGTGCCACGGGAATTCTCTGAACTGGAGCAAAACGGTTTACCTATTGTCAAGACCGATATAACTGGTGCTGATGCTGGAGTTGCTACTGATGATCCTGCACCTGAAGTATGTTTTGCATTGTTAAAACCCGTCCTGCCCAGAGTACTGACTGGTGGTGGACCTGGAGCTGGTAGGGTAGAGCCTCTAGCGAAAGGTGTCGTGCCACGAGAATCCTCTGAAGTGGATATTGGTGGTTTACCCTCTGTAGATACTTGGTCTACCTGGAGCTGGTATTGTAGAGATTTCAGCAAGCGGTCCTGTCCGAGAACATATCTGGTCCTACTATCCCTTTAGGTTCTACCGTGCTACCGACTCCTATGAACCGGAGCATGTACCTGATGTGCCTTCTGTTGAACCTGACGCACCTGTAAGTAGTGGTGATGATTCCGCTGAATCTGATCAAGAAGGATCTGCATCTCTAGGACAAGATGTCAGCTGTCATTCACCTGATTCTGAGCTGAAGTCAGCAACGGTAGCTTATATAGCACGGACTGTCCTTCAAGCTCTAAAGATCCAGTTGGGTGGTTCACAGGACCAGCTACTCCAAGCCATTGTCACTACAAAAGACCAGCCAGCATGCTTCGTCATCTCCTGCATACTGTTTGACAAGCTGAAGCACTGCAACTGGCGCATTGTTCAATCCCATCAGCATGGAGAGAGGAGCTATGTTTATGTCAAGATGATTCATGCTGATTTGGTAAGGTTCCATGATAAGATGTATGGGTGGGGTGAGGCAAGAGCCACATTTTGCAGCATTCACACAGTCTTCGCTCTTGAGCCAGACCCCATGGATGCTTACCCAGTGGTGCAGCTGTCCTGACTTGATATATGTTTTATGATCAGTATGCTGCTGTCGTGGAACTGTGATGTGGAGCTACCTTTCTTATGGTTTCTAGGCTTTTGGTTTCAACATGTATTATGGAGCTTACCTTAGGACTTTCGCATGCGTTTGGCTGTTGACCTGTAATGTTTGTGGTTGGTTGTCTAATCTACTTGGCACAATCACATTGCAAAGGCAAATGTTCCTTTTCTCTTTAATTGTTATTATGACTTATGTGTTATAACCAGGCAAGAATATGCAATCTTGGTTCTCTGACCGATATATATGTACACACAACTTTTGTTCACATAATAACACTTACACGGGAAAAGAGTAGCTTTCTATGTTGGACAAACACCAAACCACAAAAGGGTAACAACACAATATCCAAACTAGGTACGGCACCTGTTGAGCATACATGACTTTTGTCGTAAAATCACGTTAACCAACACTAGCAGCATCTTGTTCTTTGCAAGGTGCTATGCTTATCAGTCTAATCCCAATACACAACCTACTTCAGGTGGCACGATGATGTCAGGTGCAGGTTCACCAGTACCAACTCTCTTGCATCAGTCTCCATTGAAGGTACGCCACTGCTGCAGTAGACACCATTAGCAATGCAAGCTGAAGGTGTTCTTATCCTCATATCAGGATCACATAATACAGGTGTCAAGCTTCATGCACTAGCCAACACAATGAAAAGTCCGAACTAGGATAGCTAGGAAAAAAACATGAAGATCTTTTTTTCGAATCCCACGCTGAACATCTTTTTTTTTAACTAATTAGGTAAGCTCCTGCTGACAAACATATTACAGCAACTCCAGCAGTGGCTCTATATTTTGGCGCTGTGGGCTGAATGGCTGATGCTGCGCATGGAGCCGGCAATAGCTTCACCGGAAGCTGCAAACTGTGGCGGCCAAATGCAGGGCTGAAACAGCGTATTTTCAGAGGCGCTATAAATGCAGCGCCAAAAACAGAATATAATGAAAAATAGAGTGCAGTAAAACAGAAGATCAAACAAAGACTAGAAATAGACATAAAATAGGATAAAATTAGCTTGATAGATACTCCGTAGTTCATATTTGTACAAAGTAGTGCGATAAAACTAAACTAAAACTCGACATCTGACGAGTCCGGTGTCGTGCCCGACACCGGATCCGACGAGAAGAGGTCAATCCAACGGGGGTCGTCCTCGCCAATGGTGGTCGGCCCGGCGAGCTGCGCTTCGATGAAGGCCCGCTTCGTCGCCTTCTCCGCCCTCCGTCGTGCGCGGTCCTCCTTCTTCGCTGCCCGCCTCGTCGCCTTCTCCGCCCTCCGTCTGCGGAAGTGCTCGTTCTCGGCGGCAACGTCCTCGGGGAAGCGGGCCGCCCACTCGCGCGCCGCGCGCTCGTCCCGCTCGGCGATGCGCAAACGGCGCTCCGTCTCGCGGCGGCGGTGCTGTTCCTCCTGTCTAACGATGTACGGCGGCGGCGCGAGATCCTCGGCCTGCTGGCGCGTCCACACGTCATGGAAATTCATCGACGATCGCGGGCGCCCGAGCCGCCACGCCACGGCGTCGTACGCGCGCGCGGCCTCGTGCGCGGTCTCGTAGGTGCCGAGGCCGATGCGCTCGCCGCCATTTATTGATGATATCTACATGTTTTATACACATTATATGTCATATTTATGCATTTTCTGAACCAACCATTAACCAAGATGCCATGCTACCTCGTTTTCTGCTGTTTTTGGTTTCAGAAATCCTAGTAACGAAATATTCTCGAAATTGGACGAAATCAACCCAGGTTCCTATTTTCACCGGAAGCATCCAGAACACCCGAGAGCCGCCAGAGGGGGGGCCTGGTGGGCCCAGATGACATGGTGGCGCGGCCCTGGCCCGCGCCACCCTATGGTGTGGTCGCCCCTTTGACCCTCCTGCGCCGCCTCTTCGCCTATATAAAGCCCCTGCATCGAAAACCCTTACGGAGGAAGCCACGATACGAGAAAAGTTCCAGAGCCGCCGCCATCGCGAAGCCAAGATCTGGGGGACAGGAGTCTCTGTTCCGGCACCCGCCGGAGCGGGGAAGTGCCCCCGGAAGGCTTCTCCATCGACACCGCTGCCATCTCCACCGCCATCTCCATCACCGCTGCTCCCATGAGGAGGGAGTAGTTCTCCATCGAGGCTCGGGGCTGTACCGGTAGCTATGTGGTTCATCTCTCTCCTATGTACTTCAATACAATAATCTCATGAGCTGCTTTACATGATTGAGATTCATATGATGATGCTTGTAATCTAGATGTCATTATGCTAGTCAAGTGGGTTTTACTTATGTGATCTCCGGAGACTCCTTGTCCCACGTGTGTAAAGGTGACAGTGTGTGCACCGTGTGGGTCTCTTAGGCTATATTTCACGAAGTACTTATTCACTGTTGAAGAGCGTAGTGAAGTGCTTATTTATATCTCTTGATGATTGCAATGTGTTTGTATCACAATTTATCTATGTGCTACTCTAGTGATGTGTTATTAAAGTAGTTTTATTCCTCCTGCATGTGTGCAAAGGTGACAGTGCGTGCACCGTGTTAGTACTTGGTTTATGCTATGATCATGATCTCTTGTAGATTGCGGAGTTAACTATTGCTATGATAATATTGATGTGATCTATTCCTCCTACATATGCATGAAGGTGACAGTGTGCATGCTATGCTAGTACTTGGTTTAGTCGTTTTGATCTATCTTACACTTAAGGTTACTTAAACATGAGCATTATTGTGGAGCTTGTTAACTCCGGCATTGAGGGTTCGTGTAATCCTACGCAATGTGTTCATCATCCAACAAAAGTGTAGAGTATGCATTTATCTATTCTGTTATGTGATCAATGTTGAGAGTGTCCACTAGTGAAAGTATAATCCCTAGGCCTTGTTCCTAAATACTGCTGAGTTACTACTGCTTGTTTACTGTTTTACTGTGTTACTACTGCTGCAATACTACCACCATCAACTACACGCCAGCAAGCATTTTCTGGCACCGTTGCTACTGCTCATATATATTCATACCACATGTATTTCACTATCTCTTCGCCGAACTAGTGCACCTATTTGGTGTGTTGGGGACACAAGAGACTTCTTGCTTTGTGGTTGCAGGGTTGCATGAGAGGGATATCTTTGACCTCTTCCTCCCTGAGTTCGATAAACCTTGGGTGATCCACTTAAGGGAAAACTTGTCGTTTCTACAAACCTCTGCACTTGGAGGCCCAACACTGTCTATGTGAAAGGATGTAGACATCAAGCACTTTTCTGGCGCCGTTGCCGGGGAGGAAAGGTAAAAGGTACTCACACTCCGGTTCCAGGTAACAGTACTTTTCTGGCGCCATTGTGTGTGTACTCGAAGCTATTTCCTTTAGACTCTGCAATTACATCTTTTTGTTTCTTGTTTTTATTTTTCACTAGTTAGGCATAATGGAAAACAACAAAAAAATTAGTGAGCTTCTTATTCTATTTCCTGATTTAAGACATGGATGGTTTGATGCGAAAATTAAAAAACCTATGGAACCTTATTTACATGATAGTAGCAATGTTATTAGTATGAATGCAATTACTGCTAATGCTATGAAGAAGTCTAAGCTTGGGGAAGCTAGTTTACATAAAAATAATCTTTTTAGCTCCTCCGCTTTGGAAGAAATATTTTGCTCTGATAATGCTTTATCTCCCATATGCGATAACTTTAATGATGCTTCTGATATTTTAAATCCACCTGCTGAAAGTATTCCGTATAAAATACCTATGAAAATTATTGAACGTGTTATGGATAACCGCTATGAAGGGGATGGAACTGTCCATCCTGGAAATCATTTACTGTTTTTGCATGAATTATGCGGGTTATTCAAGTGTGCAGGTATCTCTATGGATGAAGTGAAGAAGAAACTATTCTCTATATCGCTGTCTGGTAAAGCGGCGCATTGGTATAAACTGCTGAAGGACGGGCGCTCTCTTGATTGGAAGGATATTATGCCTCTATTTTGTTCTAAGTTCTATCCTCCAAGTGAAATTCACAAAGATCGAAACCATATATATTTTTGGCCTCATGATGGAGAGAGTATTGCCCAAGCATGGGAGAGATTGAAGACTTTAATGCTCAAATGCCCCAATCATGAGCTTCCAGGTAATATCATCATTGATAATTTCTATGCAAGACTTTCTTTTCAAGATAAGACCTTGCTGGATACTAC
Source organism: Lolium multiflorum (assembly GCA_030979885.1). Taxonomy (NCBI): domain Eukaryota; kingdom Viridiplantae; phylum Streptophyta; class Magnoliopsida; order Poales; family Poaceae; genus Lolium; species Lolium multiflorum. The sequence continues at coordinate 46,027,268 of CM061748.1, forward strand.
TTGTTCTGGATCATTCACGAGCAATAAAGAAGAGTTTAAAAGGGACCTTCTTGATCGGATTAAGGAGAACGCTGAAGATTGGGAGAACGACAAAGGTAAAGAGTCAGGTATAAACTATGATTATGAATGCATTGAAACTTTTATGAATACTGATAAATTTCGAAATATGAGTGCTACTTATGGTCTTGACTCTCAAGTTGCTGCAAATCTTTATAAAGCCTTTGCTTCTCATTTAGAATTGCCTAAAAAGAATTTTGATAAGTATCATGAACCTTTTAAAGAGGCTTGCATGAAGAATGAAATTGTTGTTAATGATTGCAATAAGCATGCTCAAACTCCTAAGAATGCTATTTCCTATAAGCATGTTAATTTTTGTGGAATACATAGACCTTGTGGAATTAATCAAATAGAAGATGAATATTGTATCCATCACAGAAATGAAAAAACTAGAAAATGGTCTAGAGCTCTAGATGATCTTGGAGAAAAAGTGTGTGCCCTCTATCCTTTTATTTGTGAACTTTGCCATAGAGTTGGTCATTTTAATTTTCAATGTTCCTCCAATGATAATTCAAACCCCATGAGTGCTGCAAATTTGTATTGTGATGATGAAATTACTCCTAATAAGCATGATGAACTTACCTTATTTTTGAAGTGTGAAGAGTTATCAAGAAAAATTTCTTTGTTAAATATTAACGATCTTGATATTGATGATGTCCTGCATGGTTGTCTTTCTTATTGCATTGATAATAGCCATACAAATACTTACATACAAAATATTTTAGAAGATGACACCTTGCCAAAATATGATAGGACCGCTGTGTGTTTTCAACTAATTAATGAAAAGGAGGGATCCTCCCAAGTTTCTTCTATTGTTTCTAAAAGTAAATCAGGTTATGCGGACAAGCCACCCTTCAAGCCTCTTCCTCCTAAAGAAGGAAGCGAGGAGAGGGAAGAAGAGAAGAAGAAGAAGAAGGGAACGAAGAAGAAGAAGAAGAAGAAGAAGAAGAAGGAGAATAAAAAGAAAGAGGTAACGGCATATCCCCGCGTGAATGAGATAACGCTAGGTAACCGTAAGTATGTTGCTCCTAATGATTATTGTGATAATGAATCTGAATACGATGATCTTCCTATGCCCTTTACATACATTAGCGATCATGATTTGAATGAGCACACTACCTTTGATATTGGAAATCTCTTTGGTACTGATTATGAAAGTAATGATGATAGCATTATTCATGTCCCCTTAAACGATGATATTGAAAGCTCTAAGCTTGGGGATGTTGTGCTTGAAGATCCTGTATTTGAGACATCTACTTTTAGTGAAAATGATGATATTACATATTCAGGTTTAGATAATTGCTATAGAGATGTATATGACACATGTTACAATTATCCTTATGAAACTTGTCATAGTTATGATGGGCTTGCCAAAAACAATTCTTTTAATATGCAACTTGTTTACCATGTTCAAATTCTTGATAATAATCTTGCTCCAATTACTATTAATGAGAATAACTCTTCTTATGCCAAAATTAATGATACTTCTATGCATATGAACCATGATAAGAATGTTTTAAGTGACGGGTATATTGTGGATTTCATCAATGATGCTACTGAAAGTTATTATGAGAGAGGGAAATATGGTTATATGCATCTTAATAATATTAAGTTTCCCCTCTTTATGTTGAGAATCTTTAAGTTACTCGTGTTTTATCCTCTTATGCTTGCCACTTTGCTCTTCATGAATTCATTTGTGTATAAGATTCTTTTGCATAGGAAGCATGTTAGGCTCAAATGTGTTTTGAATTGCCTCTTGAAGCTCTCTTTTGCTTCAAATACTATTTCTTGCGAGTGCATCATTAAAACTGCTGAGCCCATCTTAATGGCTATAAAGAAAGAACTTCTTGGGAGATAACCCATGTGTTACTACAGTACTTTGTTTTATATTTGTGTCTTGAAGTTGTTTACTACTGTAGCAACCCCTCTATCATGTTTTTGTGCTAAGTAAAGTTTCTATGTTAAAGTTGATGTTATATTTGGGATCGCTACAGAAACAGCATTGCTGTCTGTCACGAATCTGGGCACAGCTCTCTGTAGAAATTCAAAAAATCTGCCAATTTACGAGCGTGATCCTCAGATACGTACGCAACTTTCATTAGTTTGAGTTTTTCCATTTGAGCAAGTTAAGTGCTTTAAATTCATCTTTACGGACTGTTCTGTTTTTGACAGATTCTGCCTTTTATTTCGCATTGCCGCTTTTGTTAAGTTGAATGAGTTTCTTTGTTCCATTAACTTTCAGAAGTTTTGTGCAATGTCCAGAAGTGTTAAGAATGATTGTGTCACCTCTGAACATGTGAATTTTGATTATGCACTAACCCTCTAATGAGTTTGCTTGAAGTTTGGTGTGAAGGAAGTTTTCAAGGGTCAAGAGAGGAGGATGATATACTACGATCAAGAAGAATGAAAAGTCTAAGCTTGGGGATGCCCCGGTTCATCCCTGCATATTTTAAGAAGACTCAAGCATCTAAGCTTGGGGATGCCCAAGGCATCCCCTTCTTCATCGACAACTTATCAGGTTTCTTCTAGTGAAACTATATTTTTATTCCGTCACATCCTATGTATTTTACTTGGAGCGTCTGTGTGCTTTTATTTTTGTTTTTGTTTTGTTATCTTAGTTCTCTGAATAAGTTCATCCTTGTGTGGGAGAGAGACACGCTCCGCTGGTTCATATGAACACATGTGTTCTTAGCTCATAATATTCATGGCGAAGTTTCTTCTTCGTTAAATTGTTATATGGTTGGAATTGGAAATGCTACATGTAGTAATTGGTAAAATGTCTTGGATAATGTGATACTTGGCAATTGTTGTGCTCATGTTTAAGCTCTTGCATCATACTTTGCACCCATTAATGAAGAAATACATAGAGCTTGCTAAAATTTGGTTTGCATAATTGGTCTCTCTAAGGTCTAGATAATTTCTAGTATTGAGTTTGAACAACAAGGAAGACGGTGTAGAGTCTTATAATGTTTACAATATGTCTTTTATGTGAGTTTTGCTGCATCGGTTCATCCTTGAGTTTGCTTCAAATAACCTTGCTAGCCTAAACCTTGTATCGAGAGGGAATACTTCTCATGCATCCAAAATCCTTGAGCCAACTATGCCATTTGTGTCCACCATACCTACCTACTACATGGTATTTCTCCGTCATTCCAAAGTAAATTGCTTGAGTGCTACCTTTAAAATTCCATCATTCACCTTTGCAATATATAGCTCATGGGACAAAATAGCTTTAAAAACTATCGTAGTATTGAATATGTACTTATGCACTTTATATTTTATTAAGTTGCCTTTGTTGTGCGATAACCATGCTTCTGGGGAACGCCATCAACTATTGTTGAATATCATGTGAGTTGCTATGCATGTCCGTCTTGTCTGAAGGTCTATCATTTTAGTGGTTGGAGCATGCAAAATTGTTAGAGAAGAACATTGGGCCGCTAACTAAAGCCATGAATCATGGTGGAAGTTTCAGTTTTGGACATATATCCTCAATCTCATATGAGAATAATAACTTTGCTACATGCTTATGCATTTAAGAGGAGTCCATTATTTGTTGTCCATGTTGTCCCGGTATGGATGGCTTCTGCCACTTAAGCTTTAAGTAGGCGCAGGGTCAACGCGGGGGCCACACGAGGGGCCTAGGGGGTAGGTCGGCGCGGCCAGGGCTCGTCATACTGCCTAGCCCTCTGCCACCTCGTGGCCCCACTGCGTTAGGTCTTCGGTCTTCCGGGGAAGCTTAGTGTACAACAGGACCCCGGGGCGAAAGTTTCGTCCAATTCGAGAATATATTTCTTACTAGGATTTCGAAACCAAAACAGCAAAAACAACAACGTTCTTCGGCATCTTGTTAATAGGTTAGTTCAAATGCATAAATATGACATATAATTATGTATAAAACATGTAGGTATCATCAATAAAGTAGCATGGAACATAAGAAATTATCGATACGTTGGAGACGTATCAGCATCCCCAAGCTTAGTTCTGCTCATCCCGAGCAGGTAAAACGATAACAAAGATAATTTCTGAAGTGACATGCCATCATAATCTTGATCATACTATTTGTAAACATATGTAATGAATGCAGCGATCAAAACAAAGGTAATGACATGAGTAAACAAGTGAATCATATAGCAAAGACTTTTCATGAATAGTACTTCAAGACAAGCATCAATAAGTCTTGCATAAGAGTTAACTCATAAAGCAATAAATCAAAGTAAAGGTGTTGAAGCAACACATAGGAAGATTAAGTTTCAGCGGTTGCTTTCAACTTATAACATGTATATCTCATGGATATTGTCAACATAAAGTAATATAATAAGTGCAATATGCAAGTATGTAGGAATCAATGCACAGTTCACACAAGTGTTTGCTTCTTAAGGTGGAAGGAGATAGGTAAACTGACTCAACAATAAAAGTAAAAGAATGGTCCTTCGGAAAGCATCGATTGCTGTATTTGTGCTAGAGCTTTTATTTTGAAAACATGAAACAATTTTGTCAACGGTAGTAATAAAGCATATGAGTTATGTAAATTATATCTTACAAGTTGCAAGCCTCACGCATAGTATACTAATAGTGCCCGCACCTTGTCCTACTTACTTGGACTACCGGGTCTTCGCATGCCATGTTTCAACCAAGTGTCACAAAGGGGTACCTCCATGCCGCCTGTACAAAGGTCCAAGGAGAATGCTCGCATTTGGATTTCTCGCTTTTGATTATTCTCAACTTAGACATCCATACTGGGACAACATGGACAACAGATAATGGACTCCTCTTTAATGCATTAAGCATGTAGCAAAGTTATTATTCTCATATGAGATTGAGGATATATGTCCAAAACTGAAACTTCCACCATGGTTCATGGCTTTAGTTAGCGGCCCAATGTTCTTCTCTAACAATTTTGCATGCTCCAACCACTAAAATGATAGACCTTCAGACAAGACGGACATGCATAGCAACTCACATGATATTCAACAATAGTTGATGGCGTTCCCCAGAAGCATGGTTATCGCACAACAGGCAACTTAATAAAATATAAAGTGCATAAGTACATATTCAATACTACGATAGTTTTTAAGGCTATTTTGTCCCATGAGCTATATATTGCAAAGGTGAATGATGAAATTTTAAAGGTAGCACTCAAGCAATTTACTTTGGAATGGCGGAGAAATACCATGTAGTAGGTAGGTATAGTGGACACAAATGGCATAGTAGTTGGCTCAAGGATTTTGGATGCATGAGAAGTATTTCCTCTCGATACAAGGTTTAGGCTAGCAAGGTTATTTGAAGCAAACTCAAGGATGAACAAGTGCAGCAAAACTCACATAAAAGACATATTGTAAACATTATAAGACTCTACACTGTCTTCCTTGTTGTTCAAAACTCAATACTAGATATTATCTAGACCTTAGAGAAACCAAATATGCAAATCAGATTTTAGCAAGCTCTATGTATTTCTTCATTAATGGGTGCAAAGCATATGATGCAAGAGCTTAAACATGAGCACAACAATTGCCAAGTATCACATTATCCAAGACATTTTTAGAATTACTACATGTAGCTTTTCAATTCCAACCATATAACAATTTAACGAAGAAGAAACTTCGCCATGAACATTATGAGTAAAGCCTAAGGACACATGTGTCCATATGCAACAGCGGAGCGTGTCTCTCTCCCACAAAGTGAATGCTAGGATCCATCTTATTCAAACAAAAACAAAAACGAAAACAAACCGACGCTCCAAGCAAAGAACACAAGATGTGATTGAATAAAAATATAGTTTCAGGGGAGGAACCTGATGATGTTGTTGATGAAGAAGGGGATGCCTTGGGCATCCCCAAGCTTAGACGCTTGAGTCTTCTTAAAATATGCAGGGGTGAACCACGGGGGCATCCCCAAGCTTAGAGCTTTCACTCCTCTTGATCATAGTATATCATTCTCCTCTCTTGACCCTTGAAAACTTCCTTCACACCAAACTTCAAGCAAACTCATTAGAGGGTTAGTGCACAATTAATAATTCACTCATTCAGAGGTGACACAATCATTATTTTCACTTCTGGACATTGCATAATGCTACTGGACATTAGTGGATCAAAGAAATAAATCCAACATAGCAAAAGAGGCAATGCGAAATAAAAGGCAGAATCTGTCAAAAACAGAACAGTCCGTAAAGACGAATTTAGAAATGGCACCAGACTTGCTCAAATGGAAAAACTCAAAACTAATGAAAGTTGCGTACATATCTGAGGATCATGCTCGTAAATTGGCAGATTTTTTCGAATTTTCTACAGAGAACTGTGCCCAGATTCGTGACAGACAGCAATGCTGTTTCTGCGCAGCGATCCCAAATATAACATCAACTTTGACATAGAAACTTTACTTGGCACAAAAACATGATAAGGAGAGGTTGCTACAGTAGTAAACAACTTCCAAGACTCAACAAAACAAAAATTGCTGTAGGTAAAAACATGGGTTGTCTCCCATAAGCGTTTTTCTTTAACCTAGGCGCAGAAAGTGCAAATCAAGTATTGTCGAGAGATGGTGTCAACCTTACCTTGGGCTTCATCTTTACCTTTCTTATTGTTTTTCTTTCCTTTTGGTTTAGGAAATATATGATTTCCCCCTGGTATAGAGGTGAATTTCAGAGTGCCTTCTCCCACATCAATGACTGCTCCCAATAGTTTCAGCAAGGATCTTCCGAGTATGATTTTTCCTGTTTCAATAATAAGATAATCAATGGATATTGTTCTTCCATGAATGGTTGTATGCACACCTGCAGCTATTCCCTTAGGAATTATAATAGAGTTATCAATGAGAGTTATTTCTTCTCCCCCTTCATCGACTCCCCAAAGTTTCAAAGATTTATAAATGTTTTCAGGCATAAGGCAAAATTCATACATAATATCACAATAGGCATGAAGAGTTCGATCACCGATAACAATTTTAACAGAAGGGTCCCATGATGAAGGTTTAGGATTCTCTAAGACTTGTTCAAGACGATTACGAACACAGTGATAATTATCATTTAAGCGAGATGTACTTATCTCGAGATTGTTCAATCTATTATGAATGCTAATAAGGGCTGAATCAAAGTTATTAGCTGAATCATGTGATGCAACCAATTTCTTTATGGCATTAAAAGCTTGATCCCCATTACAATGAAGGAAATCTCCTCCTACTAAAGTGTCCAAAGCATATCTATAGCGAACCATAAGACCAAAATAAAAATTACTAAGGAGCAAACTTAGAGTCATTTGAGGTTCAACTTTACGATAAGAAGTAAAAATTCTAGACCAAGCATCCTTAAAACTCTCCTCATCCCCTTGCTTGAAAGTGAAAACTAAGTCTTCAGGTGAAGAAGTAACAAGGTTCAGAGCTAGACATGGTAATAAAAGTAACTAAATTTTTTTTGTATTTTAAATATAGAGTGCAAGACAATAAAGCAAACTAGATAGAGTAAATGCAAGTAACTAATTTTTTTGTTTTTTATATAGAGAGCAAGACAGTAAATAAAGTAAAACTAGTAACTAATTTTTTTTGTGTTTTGTTTAGGTGCAACAAACAAAGCAGTAAATAAAATAAAGCAAGACAAAACAAAGTAAAGAGATTGAGAAGTGGAGACTCCCCTTGCAGCGTGTCCTGATCTCCCCCGCAACGGCGCCAAAAAGAGCTTGATGGCGTGTAACTCACACGGGTCGTTGGGGAACTCGAAGAGGAAGGTAAGGGGATGCGCACGTAGCAAGTTTTCCTCCTCGAGTGAAACCAAGGTTGAATCAACCAGGAGGAGCTAAGAAGCACGTTTGAAGGTTGATGGTCGCAAAATGTGATGCGGCGCAACACTAGGGATTCCGGCGCCAACGGGAACCTGCACAACACAACCCAAGTACTTTGTCCCAACGAAATAGTGAGGTTGTCAATCTCGACTTCATTGTCAGAATAAAGGATTAAACGTATCGAGTGGAAGATGTTTGCAAGAAAAAAACAGTAAAACAAGTAGATTGTATGCTATGTAAAGAATAGACCGGGGTCCACAGCTCACTAGAGGTGTCTCTCCCATAAGATAAAGCATGTTGGGTGAACAAATTACAATTGGGCAATTGACAATAGAGAAAGGCATAACAATGCATATACATGACATGATAAATATATAGGAGATTTAATTGGGCACACACAAAGAACATAGACCTCATCCAACCGTATCTATGTTTAAAAAGTCCACCTTCAAAGTTATCACCAACCTCCTCCAAAGATACAAGTTGCAAAGCAACAGACAATTGCATTAAGTAGGGTGCGTAATGTAAATAACTACATCCTTAGACATAGCATCAATGTTTTATCCCTAGTGGCAACAACAGCACATCCACAACCTTAGAACTTTCTGTCATCCAGATTCAATGGAGGCATGAACCCACTATCGAGCATAAATACTCCTCTTGGAGTTAAGAGTAAAAACTTGGCCATAGCCTCTACTAATAACGGAGAGCATGCAAGATCATAAACAACACATGAACAATAGATTGATAATCACCATAATCATATTCTCTATCCATCGGATCCCGACAAACACAACATATAGTATTACATATAGATGATCTTGATCATGTTAGGCAGCTCACAAGATCTAACAATGAAGCACAACAAGGAGAAGACGACCATCTAGCTACTGCTATGGACCCATGGTCCAGTAAGGGACCATCTCACTCATCACTCCGGAGGCGACCATGGTGGTGTAGAGTCCTCCGGGAGATGAATCCCCTCTCCGGCAGGGTGCCGGAGGCGATCTCCAGAATCCCCCGAGATGGGATTCGCGGCGGCGGCGTCTCTGTAAGGTTTTCCGTATCGTGGCTCTGGGGGTTTCGCGACGGGAGCTTTAAGTAGGCGGAAGGTCAACGCGAGGGGCCACACGAGGGGCCCAGGGGGCAGGTCGGCGCGGCCAGGGCCTGGGCCGCGCCGGCCTAGCCTCTGGCCACCTCGTGGCCCCACTTCGTTAGGTCTTCGGTCTTCTGGAAGCTTCGTGCAAAAATAGGACCCTGGGCGAAAGTTTCGTCCAATTCCGAGAATATTTCTTTACTAGGATTTCTGAAACCAAAAACAGCAGAAAACAGCAACTGGCTCTTCGGCATCTTGTTAATAGGTTAGTTCCAGAAAATGCATAAATATGACATATAATGTGCATAAAACATGTAGGTATCATCAATAAAGTAGCATGGAACATAAGAAATTATCGAT